>BSBK01003524.1:0-259293 GCA_027943335.1 Chamaecyparis obtusa | reverse complement strand
AACACATGATAAGGCATACTAGGACCCCTAGGAAGTCCCCATGACCTCTTGTGACATATTTGAACCCTCAAGTGTGTTCGAAGGGTTTATAGGACCCCTTAGGACACACTTGAGGGGTTCCAATTTATCGAAAGGGGTCATGGGGCTTCCTCAGGGTCCTAACGTCTGATAAGGCATACTAGGACCCCTAGGAAGTCCCCATGACCCCTTTTGACACATTTGAATGCTCAAGTGTGTCTGAAGGGGTCGTACGACCCCCTAGGAGACACTTGAGGGTGCCAATGTGTTGAAAGGGGTGATGGGGACTTCCTAGGGGTCCTAACACATGATAAGGCATAGTAGGGACCTCTAGGAAGTCCCCATGACCCCTTTTGACACATTTGAATGCTCAAGTGTGTTCGAAGGGGTCATAGGACCCCTTAGGGCACACTTGAACATTCCAATGTGTCAATAGGGGTTATGGGGACTTCCTAAGGGTCCTAACACATGATAAGGTGTACCAAGACCCCTCAGAAGCCCCCATGACCCTTTTTGAAACATTTGAATGCTCAAGCATGTCCAAAGGGGTCATAGGACCCCTTAAGACACACTTGAGCATTCCAATGTGTCAATAGGGGTCATAGGGACTTCCTAGGGGTCCTAACATGTGATAAGGCATACTAGGCCCCTAGGAAATCCCCATGACCCCTTTTGAAACATTTAAATGCTCAAGTTTATTCGAAGGGGTTTTAGGACCCCTTAGGACACACTTGAGCATTCTAATGTATTAATAGGGGTCATGGGGACTTCCTAGGGGCCGTAATGTGTGCTAAGGCATACTAGGACCCTAGGAAGTCCCCCATCACCCCTTTTGAAAAATTTGAATGCTCAAGTGTGTCTGAAGGGGTTGTTGGACCCCTTAGGACACACTTGAGCATTCAATTGTGTTAATAGGGGTCATGGGGAATTCCTAGGGGCCCTAACATGTGATAAGGTGTACTAGGACCCCTAGGAAGTCCCCATGACCTATATTGACACATTTGAATGCTCAAGTGTGTCTGAAGGGGTCGTAGGACCCCTTAGGACACACTTGAGCATTCTAATGTGTCAATAGGGTCATGGGGACTTCCTAGTGGTCCTAATGTGTGATAAAGCATACTAGGAACCCTAGGATGTCCCCATGACCCCTTTTCAAACATTTGAATGCTCAAGTGTGTCCGAAGGCATCATAGGACCCCTTAGGACACACTTGAGCATTCCAATGTGTCAATAGGGGTCATGGGTGAACAGTCTCACAACATGTAGAGATAATCATGCCATTGTCTCGCTTAAGGGTAAGATATCTATGCTATAGATTACCTATCCCCATCATGAAATCCATTTAGATTGTCAACCCAGGAACGTAGACTTGAAATTGGATAGCACAGTTTGTGCCTGCCTTTAGGAGTCATAACACCTATACTGCATGAAGATAAAATGCATGAAATAAATCTATGCTATTTCTATAGGAATAAAATAGTAACTCTATTTGAAAATAGGAAAAGTACAGGAAGCAAATCTATTCTACCTTAATCTAATCCACCTTCCAAGTGGGCCCCGTTGGTTGGCTTCTGCTAACTACTCAACACATGAGATAATCCAAAATCCCTCTTCCATTAAAATCTTCCTAATTGGTTACATAACAACTGAATAACTCATTAAGAACAAAAATAGAGCAACTTCCACTATACTAAATACATAATTCTATCTTTCTTCATTACCTACTAAATCAGTCAAAATCACTTTATATCAAGGATTGGCACTTATTGAAAACATAATAGACAAGTCTCATTAAACCTTGCCAAATATGGAGGAGATAAAACAACCATGACATAATACAATTACTTCTGGCAACAAAATAACAGTTCTAAGGAAATATAGCAGAACTTAATTCCCTATATTCTCTAGAACAACAACTCCTTCAAAGCTCAGCATATCCATCGAAATCATGTTGGATTCTCCCACCATGGTTGGTCTTCTAACTCTCCTTCTTTAATGCAGATGCACCACTCTTCATACCGCTTTGTGTTTACCTGAAAGGTTAGTAACATTTAGTACACATATGCAAGTCAACATTTTTAACTCCTATGTAAATGTTAGAACACAGCTTGAAATAATTATATGAAGTACTGCATTATATTTATAATAGTCAGCAAAACATATCACTCAAGCTAGCCATAGATTTTGTGGCTTTAGCTGTACTTGGTATAGGTTCACATAAGTATAAGCAATAAAATTTCTTGGAAATGTTTGTCTAAGTATCAACAAAATTTAAAGATCATAACAAAATTGAGGCAATAATTAGACTCATCATGTACCCTCTACTATCAGAATGTTTGTCCTCAAGCATTTTATTTCCTTGCTATGTTCATGAAATCACCAACGGTCATCTTTCCTTTCTTACCACTTCTAAAAGTGTAGTAGAACCCCCTTGTGCATTCCAAGTAATCTTCCTGATGCTCCTCAACCAACTGATCTAGTCTAGTGGCATTGATGTCATATAGGGGAAAAAATAGTGTAGGTGGCTGGAAAGATAAAGGCATCCATAATTCTCTTCTGGGCTGCCTTCCCAACTTCATGTAATTAGCCACCTTGTGAACATCTGCTTCATAATTAATCGGGCTATGTGGTTCTGCTTTTCTGAAAGCTTCAGGCAACATGTTCCATCTACTTTTGACTCTTGAAAGAGCTCTTTGGGCTATAAAATTGGGTAATTTCTAATAATTTCTATAAACTTTATCCCTTAATGCAAATACTTTTTCCCTGATTTCTCACTTTTCGTCTCCCATAAGTCAAATTGAGCCAATCCCTCAAAAGAATGTCAGGCTTATGTGACTTAGCCCTTAATGGAAAAGGTTCAGATTTCTCCAGATCCCTGTAGGTTTTTAGCTGTTTGTCATAGTTTGTCTCATTATGCATCCATGACATCAAGGCCCTTAAGTGAATGTCCCCTATATAGAGTAGAGGATTCCACTCTATTTCATGTGGGATAATAAAATTGTGCAAATAAAGCTCACATAACATATTTTGTTGCCATGATGGAAGAGTTTGATACAAACCATAGAATTCTTGGGCCGAATTGAATTTAAAATCAATGTCTTTCATTGTCATCATAAGTTGGAACAAAAGAAATTGCTCCTTTAAGCAAATAGCATATAACCTAGGTGGTGGTCTACAATCTATCACATGGTCACCTAGTTTTAAGGCCTTGCTCATTTTCTCTTTCTGTTTCCTTAGCTTCTCTTTGAGAGATTCAATATTCTCATCCTTCTCAAATATCTCCCTTTGCATTTGAGTCCTTTCATGATTCCACCATGTTTTCTGAAAGATAAAATGGTTGTATAGATGAAAGAGGAGAGACTAAATTGTTGATGAAGGGAACTCTTACGTTTGAACCTTCTTTTTCTTCTCCTTAACAGTCTACTGGAAGAAGTTAGTGAACCATGTTGACTGATAAGGTATAATGGATACATTAGAGTATATAGGATGTTGAGGAGGAGTAGATTAAAAATTCACAGGAATGCTCTCTTGCAATACTTCAGGGTTTGGTTCAGGCATTCCTTGATCATTCAGTGGCATGCTACTACTAGGTTCTTTCTCATTAGGAGGCTCCTCCATATGACAGGATTTTGCCTACATAGTAGAGTCATCAGGAATTTATTCAACAGAGGGCTCTTTATCAAGTTTTGGTGCTAGGACTTTTGGGTGTTGAGGAGAAGGTGGAGACACCTATCCTCTCATGTGAGGGCTTCTACACATAGTTGCCTCTTCAACCACTACAATTTTAGGTTGGTGAGACCTTTTAGGTTTATGTGTTGTAGGAGTAGATGCTACAAGAGTAGTTACTGTAGGACTCAACTATTTTCTTTTATTAACCTGAATTGTAGGGTTTGAAATTTCTCCTTCTATGTTAGGGATTTCTTTTCTAACTTTCTACTTTCCTTTTCTTGAGGAAGAAGTGGGTACATTACTCTCTAGAGTAGGTTTAGGAGGTTGGTTTTCTGGCGGTAATTCTAGTTCATTTTCTTTCATAGCAACTTCCTCAGTAGGGCCAGAAGATTCTACTGCATCTTCTAAAGGTTGGGCCACAGGATTTACTTGGGGTTGCAAAGTTTTAGTTTGGACAAATTCAGCCCATGACATGGGGGAAACATCTCTAAGAGATTTCTCAACCAAAAGCTTGATCAGGGCATGGTGACTAATAGAGTTTGCATTGCCTTTTTGAGTTTCCTTGGCACTGATACTTAGCATATTGTAAAGAAAATTGGGAATATTAACCTAAAGATTATGCCTAATACAATTAAGCAACTTATAGTGATGAGCATACAGATTTGAAAACCTTCCCTCACAAGTTAAATACCTAATGATGTGTGTAGCTAGTTTTGGAAATGGCTATGGAAGGGACAATCTACTACACCCCTGCTTAGTAATTTCAAGTGGAGGATCACCCGACCTAGAGAACTGAGGCCGAGATGACTTGGCATCATGCTCATTTGGATAATGTTCTCCCACAACTGGTAACCCTGTAACTTCCATAATTTTATCTTCAGTAGCAACTACTGTCAATCCCCATATGGTTGCTTGTCCTTCTTCAAATGTACTCATGAATTCTGCATCAACCTCCTCATTAAACTCTATCAGCTGAAGAAAATATCCAAGCCAGCTGCATGCATTGAACCTGCGGACTACCTCAACATCCACCAACAAAATACCATGAATGACGGGTTCATGTATCTATAATTGTCCACCCATCTTAATTATGCCCACTCTCTAATTTTCAGCTCTTCAACCCACTGCTAAGCTTTCGGCTTCTCTGCAAATTCCCTCTTTTGAAATACAATTGCGATTCTTGAAAATATTAATATTTTCGCTTGCATTACCTTTGTTTTACTTGTCATGAACTATAATAATGGCATTGATTTCAAGGGTCATCAATACCTTAAGTGAGAGTTACCTCACAAATTAATTATGATCCTTTTGAAGTCATGTCAAGTTCAGGAAATCAAAATTTGAAAGTATGGGAAATGTGTGAAGGATTTAAAAATTAATGGAATGCAGCCTAAGTACAACACTGATGTGACAGGGGTATGAAAAGGGTAGTTTAGGAATGACACTTGGAAGTTAGTACACTTCTCCTACCCCCTACGAAAGTTGAACAAGTGTCCGCACTTGTTAAATTTAGCACAAGGTTGAGAAACTGGCTTAAGGCTTATATTATACATTTAATGCAGTACTAAATATAATTAATTAAACCTATGCACTAAAAGTAAGTAAGAAGTTAGAAAGTTGTACCTGGAGATTAGTTACCGTACACGAATGTGAGCTGAGGAGAGTGTTGATTTCGATGGCCGCATTAGATTGTTGACATGGCATTTTATTGAAAGCATTTGAAAATAGAAATTGTGGGTGACATGGAATTTGAGTGGGTGGTAGAAATAGGAATGAGATGAGTTGATGAGAAGAAAAGAGAAAAGTGAATGAAGAAGTATACTTCATTAAATGAAGTTTTATTATGATTTTTATCGAACATATGTCATGGTGATGTTGCAGGAGGAAGGCTTTCACCTTCTGCTGCAGGAACTATTTCCTGAGGGGCTGTTGAACTATGCATGTTGAACTGTTTCAAGAATTCTTCTTTGGTTTGAGGCTTGTGATACAGGTGCAAGCGGTGTCCATTTACTAGTAGCTTAAATTATACTGGATCAAGTGTTGTCAGCTAAACTGCTCCATTATCAAAGACATGTTGAATTTCATAGGGTCCAAGCCATCTGGTTTGCAGCTTTCCTGGGTTCTCCTTGAATCTGGAATCATATAGTAAAGCCCAATCTCCTACTTGAAATTTCTTGTTCTTGATATGTGAATCATGCCATCTTTTCCATTGGTTCTGGATTAGTTCTATTCTTTCCAATGCTGACTTGCACATTTTATCCAATGAGTTGAAATGGAGGAGATGTTCTATTTGTGCTGCAAGAAGATTAATGTTTAGCTCAAGTGTTGTACGCAATGTTTTATGTTCAAACTCTATGGGAAACATTGCTTCTTTTCCATAGACCAATTCAAATGGTGTGAACCCTGTTGTTGTCTTCCATGTGGTATGGTAAGCCTAGACTGCCTTTGTCAATCAACTGCTCTAATCCTTGAGATGCAATTGTACTGTCTTGGTTAATATGGCCTCTATTTCTCTGTTGGTCACCTTTGCCTATCCATTTGCTTGTAGATGATAAGAACTAGACTTTCGATGCCTTATGCTATACTCCTTCATCAGCTCTATAATTAGGTTTGATGTGAACTGTGTGCCCTGGTCCGTGACTAGCTCTTTGGGGACTCCATACCTTGTAAAGATTTCTTCATACAAGAATTTTGCTACTTTTTCATCCCTTGCATTTTGCATAGCTTTCACTTCAACCCATTTTGTGAGGCAATCTATACAAATCAAGATGTAGGATTTTCCATTTGATGGTGGATCAATTGGTCCAATGAAGTCCATACCCCACTTATCAAAGGGTGTTATTACTACTTGTGGATTAAGTGGCATCTCATCTAATCTCGTTTGTTGAACCATCCTCTAACATTTATCACATTTTTTTGTATAACTGGTTGCATCTTAGTGTAATTGAGGCCAATAATATCCTATTGTTAAGATTTTCAGGCCTGTTTGCTTTGCTACAAAATGACCTCCACAAGGCTCATCGTGACAAGCATGGAGTATATCATATACTTCATCTTCTCTCACACAGCTTCTTATAATCTGATCTAGACCAGTGTAAAATAGATTGTTATCTATCCATGAAAATTGAAAGATCTTTTCTACAAGCTTTTTCTTGTCTTTCTAAGAAAAATATGGGGGCATCTTATTTTCTGCACGATAATTGGCTATGTCTGCATACCATGGGTTTTTGATTGCTATATGGAATAGGTGTTCATCTGAAAATGTATCTTCAACCTGAGTAGTGTCTTCATCAATATTTTGTAGTCTAGATAAGTAGTCAGCAACTACATTGGCCTTTCCTGGCTTATCAACAATTGTGATGTCAAACTCCTACAGTAGTAAGAGCCATCTTGCCAATCTACCTGTTATAGAAGGTTTGTTCATCATATATTTTATTGTAGAGTGATCAGTGTGAACAAAGATGGGATAGCCTGTGACATAGTGTCAGAATTTGTTCAATGCATAAACTACAGCTAGGAGTTCCTTTTCAGTAACTGTGTAGTTCAATTCAGGGCCATGGAGGCTTTTACTGATACAGTAAATTGCATTCTCAAGGTTAGTAGGCTTTTGTCCTAGCACAACACCTATGGCATAATCTGATGCATCTGTATGGATGTGGAATGGAATAGACCAATTTGGTCCTTTTAGGACTGGTGCAGTTGTTAGGAGGTTCTTTATCTGTAGGAAGGACTCATCACATGCTTATGTCCACTTAAATTCAGCTTCTTTGGTAAGCAATGTATATAGAGGACTAGCAATTTGACTGAAATTTTGAATAAAGCATCTATAGTATCCAACATGTCCTAGAAAAGATATTACATCTTTTTGTTTAGTAGGAGTAGGTAGTGTAATTATTACCTCTACTTTAGTTGGGTCCACTTGAATTCCTACTGCTAAAATGAAATGCCCAAGTACCACTCCTTCCTACATCATCATAAAGTATTTCTCACTATTAAGGGATATATTATGATCCTTACACTGGATTAGTACCTTTTCAAGATTTTTCAAAGGCTCATCAAATGTCACTCCAAATGTTGTAAAGTCATCCATATATATCTCCATACAATCATGTGAAATGTTAGCAAAAATACTGATCATAGCTCTTTGAAATGTTGTTGGAGCATTACAAAATCCAAAAGGTAGAACTGAATACGCATATGTCCCCCAGGGGCATGTGAATGTAGTCTTCTCCTGGTCTTTTGGAGCAATTGTTATCTGATTATATCCACTATATCCATCAAGAAAGGAAAAATACTTCTTATCAGCCAAAGTATCAAGTACTTGGTCAATGAATGGTAATGGGAAGTGGTCTTTCTTGGTAGCTTTATTTAAGTCCCTATAATCCACACAAATCCTCCATTTTCCCCCCTTTTTAGGTACTATTACCAAAGGTGATAACCACTTACTGTCAGATACAAAATATATAAAGCCAACATCTAATAACTTTTGCAATTCTATTTTAACTCTCCCTTAATGCTGGGTTAATCCTTCTTTGAGGTTGGTGAAGGGGTAGGCTACCTTCATTGATATATATCCTATGAGTACATAATGTTGGGCTTAATCCCTTCATGTCCCCATAATCCCATGCAAAGGATTTCTCATGTGTTTTTAGTAGTTTAGTGAGTTGTTCCATTTGTTGCGGAGGCAACTTATTATTCACATGGAGATTATGACCTTTAGAAAGCTCAATAGTAGTTGTAAGGTCAAGCATGGATACTTTAGGTATAGGACTTGTGGTTACTTCACTAGGTAGCAACTGGTGGATAATATTAGGTTCTGAAGGTAATACACAATCCTCAAGATTATCTTCATATGTACTTAACTCTAAGATAGAACTCTCAGATACATCTTTGATTACAACACAGACATTATTAAGAATGCTCCGAATGACTTCATCCTCCTCTTGTAGCTTTAGAAAGGATTGCCTATGTAACATCATGAGCTGAACCATATAATTTAGTTCTTCTTCCCCATCTCCTAAGTTTGGCCATATAGGTGTACTCAAATCTGGCTGCGGTTGAGCTGGAGGATAGAATGCTAATTTCTTAGTGGATTGCCCATCTAAAATTGTCATGTTCCCTGATCTACAACTTATGTTTGCATCAGCTATTGCTAGCCATGGACGCCCTAAAATAATAGGGTAACCAACAAGGTTCACTTTTGGTGAAAGGATCATGAAATCAACAGGGTACTCCCAGGAATCTAAGGCAACTATTATATCTTCTATCATTCCATCAGGAGTAACAGTAGAGCTATCTGCTAATTGCAATATTGTTGGAGTATCTCACAACCCTTCAATATTTAGCTTATTCATAGTATCCTTAGTCATTACATTAATGGCAACACCTAAGTCTATTAATGCATTTTTGACAGACTGGCCATTAATGATGATATTCACAACCGGACTCCCTGGATCTAAATATTTTGGTAGCACCAGTTTTCCTAGCATGATATCAGTTAATTGTCTTATAACATGAACTATTGGAGGATCCTTTTTCTTTCTCCCAGGATTTTTAAGACAAGCTTCTTTTATTATTTTTCCATAAACTGGAACATCTTTTATTGCTTGAAACAGGGGAATCTAGACATGCATGTTCTTAAGCTAGTCAATGATATCAAATGGCTGATCTTATTTTGGTATGGGCTTCTCCATGCTAAGCCTTTGAGGAAAAGGTGGTTTAACTAATGTATGAACATTAGCTGAGTTGGACACATTTTCTGATGCAATAGTATTTGGAAAATCATTCTCTAAAATTGGTACTGCTGCTGCAGGAAGGTCTGGCACTTCAGTGATAAGGGGTGGTTTAGGTGCTGGCAAGGTAGTACCTAATCTTAGGTGTATATCAGCTATATCAAGTGCATAGGCAGGGTACTGCTAAGCATCAGTAGCATACATTTGTTGCTGTGGTTGTTGACTATTGGGATTCGGTTGAGGTTGAGCAGGTAATTGTGTCTTCTTTTGAGGATTTGTATTTGAATGTGGTGGCATTATTGTAGGCATGTTTATTGGAGGAGGCAAAGGTGGATGCCCAGGATTTGGATTAGGCCATTGCTAAGGTCCTCTCCACTGGTTAGTGGGCTGCTAATTTCCTTTTGGTTGTTGCCATTGGTTTGGAAATTGTGACCATTGGGGTTCCTGTGGAGGATACTATTGATTTTGTTGATTATTTGGCCAAGCATTATTCCAAGTGGGTTGATTATATTATGGAGGACTTTGGACATTCCAGTTTTGCCACTGACTATTATATGGACTTTTTAATGGGTCTTGAGGCATACCTTGTCTCATGGCCCATGGTCGGTATTGAGCAACAAAGAATACTTGCTCATCCTCTCCATCTATCTTTAAGTATTCAGTTGGAAGATGCTGATTCTCCAAGTTTGTGACCAATTTGCACTGACAATCCTTCTTTTGTTTGTGACAATGAGGACAATATTCTTCCAGCTGCGCCTCTGTGTCTGCATGTTTCTTCTTAGTGGTCATCATGTCTAGGTGTGTAGTGTATGCACCCTAAAATGGTCACCTAGACTTTGGGCCCCCATTCAACAATTTATCAAATCCCTGAATCAATATTTTTAAAAATCAACATTTTTCAATTATATCAATTTCCTTGATCAAATCCTATTTTATCATTTTTGATTATTTGCCTTGGGCTAACCATTTTATCCTAAAGTCTTTACTTATTTAAAAGGAATTTCCTCCCTTTTTATTAAATACAAAGCCCCCACTTTTCCTCTTATCCTAAGTTGCACAAATAAAGCATTATTCTTATTTTATAAAAAAAAGAAAAGCACTTTTTGTCTCATATGGACACAAAAGTCAACTCTTATTTTCTCATTGGAGGATATTTGTGCACATGGATTGCTCCTCTTTCAAGCTCCACCCTTGATTAAATCTTTTGCCTCTTAATCTCCATGGTCCATTCTTTCTCATTTTTTATAAAAAAGAGCTCTCTTCTCATTTTAGCATCCATCTTTTGAATACTAACCTTATATTGCAAGATTTCTTGGAGACTTTGGAGATTTTTGAAGACATTCTTGCATTCTAGTTTCATTCCTTGCATCATAGCTTTCATGGCATCTAGCTTAGTTTCCTTTATGCTTTAGATTAACTCACATAGCTTAATTAGCAAGGGTTTGTAATACTTTCATTTTCATAGCTTAGCTTGCATCTTCATTCTTAGCATAGCTTGCATTGCATTGCATATTCATTGTTGATTCTTGAGGATATTGGCATTCTTGCCCTTGTCTCATTGAATCTCCTATTGTGTGGTTTACTAGCAAGGTTGCATGCTTCAATAGCTCTAGCTGAGAGCAATATTCAAACAATCTTGTGACTCCATGCCTAGGGAGCTCTCGGTTGCTTTCTAAAGTTTCCCATTCATGGATTCCCTTGGAAGTAATGACTTAGAGAAGTGCACTATTTAGTGTGTACATTTTTGGTGCCCACCGTGGGGCAGAACACTATTGTCTTGTCCATCATTTTTATGCATTTCTGCACTTTTTAGCTTACTATTTTTGACAGATTTTTACTTCTTTCTGGAAGATTATCGTACGATACTTCACTAGTGTCATGTGATACTTTGTCCTATACTGGTGCGATACTTTACCAGTTAAAGTATCATGCTTTGTGAGAGATTTTGTCGCACTAGTATTATATATTCTATCACCTACAGGTAATGCGAACTGTCACACAAGAGGAAACTATCGCACCCGTATGCTGGAAACTATCACATGATATTTTTGGTAACTGTACTGTCACCTGTGCCTAGCAGAGAGTTTTTTATTAGCTTTTTCTTGCCGAGTTTTGATCTAATTAGCTTGCTGGTTTAGTTTGTTGTGGTTAGGAAGAGTTTATTTGCAGATTTCATTTGGTTTTTGATGTGCTAACCCTTGTAGGGCTAACAAGTGGTGCTTGTAGGTGCTCCTATTGCTTGATTATTTTCCTAAAAGAATGCATGTCAAAGCTTCAAATGCATAAGGGCTACTAACAGTTTTTGTAGGGCTGCCCAAAGCATAAAAACAAAAAAAAGTGCTTGTTATTTATTTCATTTCAAGTGTGGCATCTACTAGTTGTTTCATTTCATAGGAACATAATATCTTGTTGTAGGAATCTTTGGGTGGTAGGAGAAGTATGCTCTTCACCCTTTTGGTGAACTAGAAAATCTTGACCCATCTTTAGATTTTGAAAGCAAGAGGGTAATTGAATCCTTTGCTTGGTGTGTTTGGGAGAAAACTTTGAGATAGGGGAGTATGCTCTTCACCCTTATGGTGAAACAAAAACCTTGAACCTATAAGTTGATCCACTCTTTGTTTAGTTTTTAGAATCTTTTAGCGGGCTTGCTCTTGAGAAATCAAGAGGAATGACCCAAGTGGGGACAAAATTTTCGCCAGCTATTCCAACCCACTATAAACTTAAGGCTATCAAGGACACAAAACCTTGGTAGACGTAGTACTTGTCTTCTCTTGGTGTAAGTACTTATGGGATTGTGACCATGAGGAAAGTGTTGAGCAAGAATGCTTAAGGTACTCTTGTGGCCACGAGGTCCCAGTCCTTTTTGAGGAGCAAGAGGGGTATTACAAATAGAAGCCCTTATTAAGAACCATAGATAGAAGCCACCCTATTTTGTCGCTTAGCTTCTTGGTGCAAGGATTGATCCAAGTGGAATAACTTGGATCACCCCAAGATTACTCACCATCTATGTTCCTTTGGTTGTGTCATTGGCACTTCCACGACAAAGCCAATATCTATTGTGGGTAACCACTTTGTGTGAGACAATGGGACATAATGTGTGGGCCAAGTTGTTAAGTATTGAGCCATTGAATTTTTAGGCTAGTAAGTGCTTGAAGTGTTCTCGCTGTGATCTACCCGTGTAAACATTCTCAAACATCAAACATCACGGTAGCATTCATAGGATTTTTATTGCTTTGATATCACAATTGCTTGTCTTGGCAAGGTTGCTTTTGCCCTTGTTTCAAGTGTTTTATGACATGTTTGGTCACCTATTGTTTGCAAACCTGTCTATTTACTACTGTCATTGTGCTTGAAATCGAAAAATCCAACCTTCAAACTGAAATTTTGAACAAATTGTCCTTAAAACTGAGATTTTTAACACTCATTGGTCAAGAATCATACGACACTAGAATAGTATTGCACCCTGTACTGAGAAATATCATGCGATAGTTCATCACTGGAAGACTATCACACCACTTGCCTGGAAACTATTGCGCGGGCTGCCTGGAAACTGTCGCCCTGCTTACTGAGAATTATCACCTGCTGAGAAATTATCACCCTGTTAGCCTGGAGAATATTGCACAGAGTCTTTTTGTTGTCTGCTTGATTTATGCAATTTTCAGTCTTTCCTTAGTTAACCAAAATTTAGTAGGTGACTTACTTTGCTGCTTGAAACCTATTTCTACCTTGGGTTCCTGATTTTAGGTCCCTTGAACCAGTGTTCTTTGATTTTACAAAGTAGTCTTGTTTGACATCGATAAGTTAGGGACTATCTTTGTTGAAAAAGTACACCTTTAGATTCTTTGGTAACACGCTTGGAGAGTTTTAGTACTCTTTTGTCCAATTCACTTCCATCAAAAATTCAATGTCAATTATATATTTGGTTAAATCCATTTTCTTGGCCCATATGTGTTAGGATACTCATCCTTTTATTATGCACCTCTGTGTCAGGATTAGTTTACACCTTTTTCAGCTTTCTATCTTATCATATCTTTTTGGACAATTGAACACTTTCACTATCCTTGTTTGGTATTAACATTTCATAAGGTCGTCTTATCACCAAGGGTCTTTCCTTTCATGTTGGTTACAACAAGGTACCAAGTTAGTCAAGGAAAATGACCTCAAGTTGTCTTTAAACAATTACCATTAGTCCAAACTCATCAAAAGTGAAAGGGGAAGAAACCCATCTTTGATCAATCACCTAGGAGTGAGTCTAAGGCTTGGTTTGACCCAAAGAGAAATCCTAGTGAGTTGAGTACCTCTTTACCATCTTCTCAATCAACTATGGACATGAGTTACACTTTGACTAGGAGACAAAGAGAAGCAATTGATCAAACTCTTGATGACATTTTCCAAAGACATAGGGGTAACATGTCGTTTGGTGATGACAATCAACCTGAATCACCCCCTATTAAATCAAGATATTTAGATGCCCATTAAAGAGCTGAAAGACATTTTGGGCAAGCTCACCAAGATGCATGGTCACAACATGAAGACCAAAACAAAGAATTTGGTGACGCTCATGTGAACACCACATTCACTAATGACTTGTTCAAACACTCAAGGTCCATCTCTCTACTCAAAATAACCTCAAGATATGCTAATGAAAGGCTTAAAAGAATTGAGTGTGAAAAGAAAGCCTTCTTAGACGAACAAGCCACTAAAGAAGAAAGGTTCAGACACCTAGAGGAAGAGCAACAAGCCTTGTTAAAATTAAGAAGAAAAGTATTCGAAGAGGAACAAGATAGGTTGTTAGTTCAACAACTTAACAACCAATTCAACAATGGGGGTACCAACAGTGGAAACAACTCTCCACCCTCTACTCCCTCAAGAACCCCAAGAAGTAGAAGGTGGTCAAGGACCCCTTCAAGATCTCCTAGTCCTATAGGAAGAAGGATTTCACAACATAGGAGATGAACACCTCCTAGGAACTCAAGACAACCCTCCCAACAAGCTCATCATGGCTCTCAACATGGAGGAAGTAGTACAAGTTTTGATGATCAAGATTTCATGAGAATGCAACAAGAGCCACTATTCCAACAATATGTGGAGAAGTACCTTGATCAAAATAAAGATAGGTTCCTAGAGAGTTTGATTAACAAAGGTGCTAGAGTCCCTTACAACTTTGATGTGGATAGGAGGATCAAGAAACAAGGACCCTCTCAAGAAGAGGAAATCAAGCAACTCAAACGAATGATGGAAAAGGTGTTGGCACCTAAAAGTTCCTTTTCACTTGATTCTATTTGTCCCAATCCTTTTGACAAAAGTGTGAGTATGACAGATTTTCCTAGGAAAGTTGAAATTCCCCAATATGACAAGTATGATGGCAATGGTGACCCACATGATCACGTGTGTCAGTTTTATATCATGAGTTTTGAGTTCCACCAAGATGACTCTTACCTTATGAGATTATTTCCAAGAAGCCTCAAAGGCCAAGTCATGGAGTGGTTTACCAACATAACCCCTCCCGTAAAAACTTTCAAAGAACTTGTCCATAGATTCATTCAACATTTTGCATACAACTTATCAAGATCAGTCATTATGTTGGACTTATGCAATTTGAAACAAAACCAAGGGGAATCCTTTGTGACCTTCTTGCAAAGGTGGAGATGATTGTGATCCCACTATTCTAGGACTCTTCCTGAGCATGAAAGGATTGACATCATTGTTAGTAATTTAGTGCTTGAAATGCGTTATGAGGTTCAAAAAATGGTCTTTGATTCCTTTGATACTATGGTTGACACAGCATGTCAAATAGAGGATGTCTTAAAAGAATAAGGCATTTTGACCAACAACAACAAGAACAACAATAATGGTCAAAATAATAACAATGCTAATAAGTACAAAAACAAGCACTCACACTGGAACAAGAATAAACAAGTAGTCAATGATGGAGTTGTGGACTCTTCCCAACCCAAGGATCAAGGAGTCCTACATTTATCTAGTGCAGTCCAAGCTATGAAGCTCAATACATCCTCTAACCAACAAGAGAGTAAACTTAAGTATCAAGAAAAGCCCAAGAAAAATTTGAGATAGTTTTCTAAACTGGGTGACTCCTATGAGGATGTTTTCAAGACCCTTATTGCTAATAATCTTGTGCAACCAAAAGATCCAGAAAACTTTCACATACCTGATGTTAAGCCACATTGGTGGAATGAAAAAGCTTTCTGCAAATACCACAATGGCATTGGACATGACATTGAACATTGCTGGAAGCTTAAGCACCTCATCCAAGATCTTATTGAAAGTAGTAAACTTCAAATTGATGGGTTGAATACAAATGTGGACCACAAGGCATTCAAAGAACCTTTGCCCAAATATGAAAAGGGGGAAACCTCTCAACCCAAGAATGGCAAAGCTGCAATCAACTATACCTACACAGGTGCAGAAAATATGGTTAATATGCTTGAGATTATTGAGGATAATGTCAACATGATGTGAAACAAAGATTCTTATAGTCATGATGTGGGCTCTCCTCCTATATTTGATGAAGAACCCATGGTGGTGCTTAGGGGTCCTCACTCTCAAAGGTCATCCCAAGCTCTTAACGTTGTCACTAGAAGCCAAGGTCAAGGTCCTGTGATCATTAGAGGTCCTAATTCCAACCAGTCTAGAAAACCCAAGCAAGTGACATCCAAGAATGTCACCACCAAGTTAGCAGTCAATCCTAAAATGAGCTACAATCTTGTTGATCAGTTACAAAGAACACTAGCTCAAATCTCAATTTTTGAGCTCCTAGAGTTGTCTCCAAGACATAAGCATGTCCTTGAGGATGCTTTGCGTACATCCAATGTCCCTAACAACATAGATGTTGACCAGTTTCAAAACATGGTTAACCACCTTGCCAGCCCTCATTACCTCACATTCTTAGAAGAAGATGACAAAGCCTTGAGCCATCCGCATAATCTTTCCCTTCATATTGAAGTCATGATCCACAAGACCTGTGTCAGGCATGTGTTGATTGATGGGGTTGCTGGGCTCAATATTTGTTCCCTAAGTTTGTTGAAGATACTGGGTTACTCAGAGGAAGTTATTGATACTCATAAGAAAATCACCATCAAAGCCTATGATGAGGTAGATAAAGGTAACACTGCTTCAGCACCATAAGTGAGGGAAAAAGGAGTAGCCCCTATTGGAGTATGAATACTCATTCTATAGGCCCACAAAGGATCATTGATGATGTCTTGCTTGAAGTTTGATAACAAATTTGAAATCTCCATCTTTGAAATACTAGAGCCACTCCCTTTGGTTAGCACTGAGCGAAATCCCCTTCCTTTCTTGACTACCACTCTAGAATAGTTCATACATATCTTCTAAAGGTCATCCCAGGAGGACTAAGATATATCACCTCTGGCCATGAGGTCCAGAGCTTCAAGACAATTTTCATTCACTCCTCTTAGAAAAATCAGCTTCTGCAAATCCTCTTGTAATGCATGTTGCGGGTTATTTTGTAAGTTAAATAAGAAGCGTGATATGTAGTCCTCTAATGTCTCTTCTTCCCTTTGTGACATATGGAAGATGTCATCTCCTTTTGAATCACTTCCCTTGTAGTAGTCTTTATACTTCCTTAGAAACAAATCTCTCATTCCATCCCAATTAGCTATTGCATTCGCTCCTAAGCCCATGAACCATATGAGGGCTGACTCCTTCAGTGTTGCTGGGAACAACTTAAGCTTATGACTATTAGTATTGTAGTCAAAACTTCGACACAGTATGTCAAAATTGAACAAAAAGGTGTTAGGATCTTCCGTAACAAGTCCATAGAACTTTGGAAGTGCAGAAGTAGGTATGTTCTTGAGGTTTGGATTGTTAATAAGACTTGGAATTAGAAATGGAAATGTAGGAGCTTCCATTATTGGAGGTGTTGGATATTGAAACTGTGGTGGGAAAGTATTGTTGATTGGAGGGTTTTGAGCAACAGACGGTCTTGGAGTAGGATTAATATTATGAAAACTAGCCAATATTTCTGCAAAAGGACAAAGGTCAAATGTTTCTTGGGTTTCTTCTTCTTCTATTGAAGATGATGCAACAAACTCAAGACTAGCATCAAGAAATGGTAATTCAAGCTCTTCAAATTCTTCTTTCAGTTTAACAGGTTCCTTTGGAAGAAATCTGCCATGAGCATCTCACCTTCTTCGATGGATGCAAGTAAGTTGATGACATGTGAAGCAAGCTCACAACTTCTTGTATTAACTAAAAATAGGAAACTAATTTGAAAAATAAATGACTCTTTTGAGGTTCCTAGTTTGACACCATCCCCGACAACGGTGCCAAAAATGAACAGTCTCACAATAGGTAGAGATAATCATGCCATTGTATCGCTTAAGGGTAAGATATCAATGCTACAGATTACCTATCCCCATCATGAAATGCATTTATATTGTCAACCCAGGGACGTAGACATGAAATGGGACAGCATAGTTTTTTGCACTAAGTTCCTTTAGGAGTCATAACACCTATGCTGCAGGAAGATAAAATGCATGAAAGGAATCTATGCTATTGCTGCAGGAATAAAATAGTAACTCTATTTGAAAATAGGAAAAGTATAGGAAGCAAATCTATTCTACCTTAATCTAATCCATCTTCCAAGTGGGCCCCCTTGGTTGGCTTCTACTAACTACTCAACACAAGAGATAATCCAAAATCACTCTTCCATTAAAATCTTCTTAACTGGTTACATAAAAATTGAATAACTCGTGAAGAACAAAAACAAAGAAACTTCCACTATACTGAATACATAATTCTATCTTTCTTCATTACCTACTAAATCAATCAAAATCCCTTTATATCAAGGATTGACACTTATTGAAAACATAACATAAAAGTCTCATTAAACCTCACCAAATATGGAGGAGATAAAACAACCATGACATAATACAATTATTGTTGGCAATAGAATAACAGTTCTAAGGAAATATAGCAGAACTTAATTCCCTATACTCTTTGGAACAACAGCTCCTTCAAAGCTTGGCATATCCATCAGAATCATGCTAGATTCTCCTGCCATGGTTGGTCTTCTAACGCTCCTTCTTTAATGCAGATGCGCCACTCTTCATACCACTCCGTGTTTACCTGAAAGGTTAGTAACATTCGGTACACATATGAAAGTCAACATTTTTAACTCCTACTTAAATGTTAGAACACAGCTTGAAATAATTATATGAAGTACTGCATTATATTTATAATAGTTAGAAAAACATATCACTCAAGCTACCCATAGATTTTGTGGCTTTAGTTGTACTTGGCATAGGTTCACATAAGTGTAAGCAATAAAATATCTTGGAAATGTTTGTCAAAGTAACAACAAAATATAAAGATCATAAAAAAATTAAGGCAATAATTAGACTCATCAATGGGGACTTCCTAGGGGTCCTAACGTGTGATAAGGCATACTAGGACCCCTAGGAAGTCCCCATGACCTCTTTTGACACATTTGAACCCTCAAGTGTGTCCAAAGGGGTTGTAGGACCCCTTAGGACACACTTGAGGGTTCCAATGTGTTGAAAGGGGTCATGGGGACTTCCTAGGGGTCCTAAAGTGTGATAAGGTGTACTAGGACCCCTAGGAAGTCCCCATGACCCCTTTTGACACATTTGAATGCTCAAGTGCATCCGAAGTGGTCGTATGACCCCTTAGGACACACTTGAGTGTGCCAATGTGCCGAAAGGGTTCATGGGGACTGCCTAGGGGTCTTAACGCATGATAAGGTGTACTAGAACCTCTAGGAAGTCCCCATGACCCCTTTTGACACATTTGAATGCTCAAGTGTGTTCGAAGGGGTCCTACAACCCCTTAGGACACACTTGAGCATTCCAATGTGTCAATAGGGGTCATGGGGACTTACTAGGGGTCCTAACGTGTGATAAGGCATACTAGGACCCCTAGGAAGTCCCCATGACCCCTTTTGAAACATTTGAACCCTCAAGTGTCTTCAAAGGGGTCGTAGGACCCCTTAACACACACTTGAGGGTTCCAATGTGTCAATAGGGGTCATGGGGACTTCCTAGGGGTCCTAACGCATGATAAGGTGTACTAGGACCCCTAGGAAGTCCCCCTGACCCCTTTTGACACATTTGAATGCTCAAGTGTGTCTGAAGGGGTCCTACGACTCCTTAGGACACACTTGAGCATTCCAATGTGTTAATAGGGGTCATGGGGACTTCCTAGGGGTTCTAACATGTGATAAGGCATACTAGGACCCATAGGAAGTCCCCATGACCCCTTTTGACTTATTTGAATGCCCTAAGTATTTTATTTTCTTCCTTAACCCTGCGAAGTTCATATAAAAGACATGTATGGAAATCTTCACAGTATTTAGGAGGCACAAATTGGTAACAATTGGATCAGTAGGAATCAGAAAATGCACACCCTTCTTCACAAAATTGTATAGATGGGCAACCTGAAATACATCTGGAAGTAGAGCTACTCCCTTCGCTTCAGGCCATTGCAAATTAGCGGAAGTTTTCTACTCTTCCCTTTAGCAAAATAGCTTATTTCAATGGCCGCCCATGAATTTTTTAAATGGCTGATTGATTTCCTTTGCTTCTTTCAATGGCCATCCATGATTTTTCTACAATCTTCCAACCTTTTGTACATAGTTGTAAAATACATATTAATATATTATACATATATAATAATATATAATATATGATATATAATGTAGCATTTAATATTAATATATATTAAATGAAATTTAATGTAAAATGTATATTATATAATATTTAATATATAATCTAATATATATTTTTTGATATATAATATATCATATGAAGGATGGAGAAAGGGAAGGCAGAAAGGGGTTGGAGAAATTAAGAGAGAGAAAGGGGAGGGAAAAGTTAAAAATCAAAATTCTGTCGGCATTTTCGGGTACTTGAAAATATCAGGTACCCGATTAGGCTCGGTATTGCTTTGTGCACCAAACCTACATTGTCAACTATTGAAATGTCACAAAAATGTGTTTTTCCCCTGTTTCTCTGAGTTCCAGACTTCGACCATGTAGTTGACAGCTTTTTTTTCACCTGAATTTGATGAAACAAAAAGGGTATCTTAAGGAGATTATCAGCTTTCTATCGATATAATTGCTGTCAAATTTTGAATTTGGCAAGTAATTATTAGTTATTTTCTAATTGAGTTACCTCTAAAGTGTTGATTTATATACTGATTGAAAAATGACTATAACTTTCAGACGGTATAACATTTTTGAAATCCAAAAAATACGTCACATTCTATGCTTCGGCTACTATAAGGAATTTTTTTTTTTTGAATTTTGTAAAGTTTTGAATGAGTTAAGGTGGTTAGACACGGGAGTTTTTTTATTCTGAAAATGTTATAGCAGAAAATTCATAATTAATTATTTTTTTGGAATAAAATTACAAAAAATATGTGTCACATCCAGGCATGAGTCTACTACTTATATATTAAATCTTAAAATAAAATATTATCATTTGATTATGATTAAAGTGGTTAGACATACACCTACTTCTTATTTTTTCCAGAAATTTTTGTACAACTGCATTGAAATCTATACTTTTCACCAATCATACTAACATTTTTTCAAAAAAGGCCTAGTAGTTTAAAAACTACATTCAATATTCTACAGATTCTATTCTTACAACTTTTTGATATTAGGTTGATAGCTAGTTGAAATTTTCACGTCAAGTTCACTAACCTTGATTTGCTGATTTTTCATTGCCACTTAAGGGCATAGTTTGGCCCCTCATAATCTTGCACATACCCCTTAACCTAAAAGTGGTTTGAAGTATGAGTGAAAATAAAGGTAGTGTAAACAACCTTACCAACAATAGTCACAAGAAGATTAATAGAACCTTGAGGGCGATAAAGAAAACCATTAAAAGTTTGAATCCAAATGATAGATGTATCATAGGTATCCTTATGCAATTCTTTACTTAAAAGATACATTCTTCAGTGATAACATTCATGACGAAAGAGGAATCAATCAAAATACCACGGGAAGGGATATGAGAAACCCTAGTAGTAATGTAAAAAGGACCATTAGGTGCTTTAAACATATTGGAGTCATCAAAGGTGATAGGAGATGAAGGTTTAGGAAAAGGTTGAGGTTGAGAGTCCACACGATTAGCTTCTTCTACTTATCATCATAACTAATGTTGGTAACTAGAGAAGAAGGAACTGATTAATGACATTTGTTGAATGAAGATTCAAAAGGGTTGGTGTAAATTTACAAATTCTAATTAGGAGGTGCTATAGACTTATTCGTACTATTTCTAAGGAAACTCAGGTGTGGAAACAGCTTCCTACGCTAATCTCTATAGGAGAGTATTGTGCAAATTCTTATAAATCTTTACAATTTCAGATTCGTTAACTAATTTAACAAAGATATTGCAACCACATACCATACATACAAAAAAAATAGAGAATGACACAATGATATACCCTGGGGAAAACCTTTCGGTAAAAAACCCCAGCACTCCAAAACCTGCACAATGTATTATCTTCAACACAAAGATTACAATACACTTGCAATGCAAGTTCTTTCAGGAAATGAGAGACAAAGCCAACAAGACTTAAATTTTTGTTATATCTCTCCCATAGGAGCAGCATCATATATATAGACTCCTCTGGACCCAAAAATAGGCACAACCACCAAGACCCATGCACAAAGCCACATGTACACAGTTGTTACATGCAATCTCAAGAATAGGCATCCATCCCTAGAATAGACTATGACAGCTTGTCATAGAATCCACCAAAAATAATGGTCACAAGAGAAGTGTAAGAGAATCTGTCATACCAACCTATTTTTGGCATATTCTCTTATGCACACCAACCACTTCTTCTTGGGCGCCCAAATAGGCCCAAGTCATAAGATGCTCTTACACCTGTCATAGCACATTCCTTAAATAGTTCTTACGCATCATAAGAATCTGTCATGACCATTTCAGTCATGATCTCCTTAAGCACAAGATGCCAACACATCAAGTGGAGTGACACATCAACATGCCAACTAGACATGTACACTCACACTTAATTACATTATTTGCAAAAAATACATTTACAAAACAAATAATAAGAATAGAAATTATCCAAGGTTGAGACATCTTATTCCTAACACTATTAACCTCGACATCAACAGATAGAGCATTGGAATCAATCAAGTCTTGAATAGCATTCTTCGAAGCATAACACCTTTGAGTATCATGACTAGGTTGATGATGGTATTGACAAAAAGCATTTTGATCAAACGACTTAGGTATTGGTTTGCTAGTGTCAATAGGACGGATAATAGGAAGTTCAAGAATGTTGGTATTAATTAACTTCATCATCACTACAGGAAAAGGTTAAGATAAAATAGTATACTTACGATTAGGATGATACACAGAGGAAAAATTAGTCGTACCTTTGGATGTAGCAACCACTTGATCATCAAATTTGTTTGTTGACTTGTGAATCTTTATGTAGTTGTTAGGCTTAGAGAACTTATTTTGATTAACGATGGCTTCACTCTTATCCACAATAATAGGAGCCATTGGAGTAGAGCTCTCAAG
The DNA here is from genome assembly GCA_027943335.1 of Chamaecyparis obtusa. Taxonomy (NCBI): domain Eukaryota; kingdom Viridiplantae; phylum Streptophyta; class Pinopsida; order Cupressales; family Cupressaceae; genus Chamaecyparis; species Chamaecyparis obtusa. The sequence continues at coordinate 236,309 of BSBK01003524.1, read as the reverse complement.
ATGGCTCACTTGTAACTGATAGTGGTGAAGCACTGCACAAAGATGTGAAAAGAAAGTATACTTAGTAAGGAGAATCTTATCTCTAATGTCCTTTTGCAATTAGAAATAAAAATACATTGAATATCATGATTAGGCACATGATAAGAAATTTGAGCCTACAAATATTTAAATCTACCAATAAAGTTAACATTTTTCTTACAATGCATTAAATCAATCAAAGAAATTTGAGGACCAATATTATTTTGAAATTGTTGAATGAAGGCATTCTAGCGAGCATTTGAAAGGAATTAATAGAGTAAGGAGGTAAAGAGAAATACCATTGCAAATATTTATCCCTAAAAGTACATGTGAACAACTTAGTCATGAGCCTAAAGTTGTGAGAAAAATCACTACATATAGTTTGGAAAGTCCTAACATGAATCACATGATCACCCTTACCATTATAAGTCTCAAGATGAGGTATCTTCATATGTTGTGGGATAACAACACGAAGGATATCTAAGGAATCAAGATTGGAAACATCACATGTAGGGATGTTGTACTTGGATTGAGTGCTTGTTGTTGTAAAACGGTGATAGTTTGAACTAAGCTACTAATGGTAGGATTAGAAGACCCAATAGCAAACATACACATATTAGATGTACTAGGAAAATTGTAGGAAGTTGAAGGAAAATGCAAGGATGTTGGTGGAGGATTAGAGGGAACGTGAAGAGGATTGGAATATTTGAAAGTGACAACATTGTATGAGGGTAATGAAGAAGGAACACTCAAAGGAAGTGAAGGATTAGGAATCTACCTACACTTAAAGGAGTGGAAACTTGTGTAGAAAGTTATAGTTTTCAAGAATGTTGGAATGAATAAGAAAAATGAGACATTACAAGGCCTCCCTCACTAAATTTGCTTGTCCCCAAATAATGCCAACTCAACCTGTCAAATATTTTCCAACTAAACCCTCCTACATGTACCAAGATCCAAAACCACTCTTAAAAAAGTTTAAGCATGCTTTTGTGCACCACTTTGATTTAGCAAGAAATTTAAATCTCTATCTTGTCAAGGAATCCTCTTCAAATTTTCCTACTAGTCTCATCCATATTCAACTCATTACAAATCCCAATGCTAAAAGATGAAACTGAACCAAAGTCAACATAGGATGGAAAAGCTACTTTTGTCCTAATTAGAAAACTACTAAATCTTGTATGGATGACAACCCTTTATTCCTCCAAATAGATGTTTCAATGAAATGTAGATGGGTCTGCTATTCTTATATGAAGACAAATATGAGTGAAAGGATATGAATGTCATTTTCTACAAGCTGTATTCTTTTCCTTCTCTACAATCTCACACTGCTTTCCATATTGACAGGAGATTTACCAACCTCTACTATCATCAATACTACAATATAGCCCGATAGTCAAGTTGGTTCTCATTAGTTGGCTATGTGAAAATTTTAGCAAGCTCAAAATCAACATTCTTCTATAGAAAATGCTCCTCTATATTCTTTTTGTAAATCAATCAAGTATTTGTTTCTTGAATTCCAACATCATGCTTATATTCTAAAATTTAATCTCCAAAACGAACCAAATGCTTATTTTTACTTGCTGATTTGAAAATTTCAGCAACTAAAAATCAACATTAACTATATTCATTTAAGTTTGTTTATCATAAACAATTCATTTAGATCCTATATTAATATCTAATAATTTACAATTTCCAATAAATAATCCTTCTTGTAAGAAGCTGACTTTTGTTACACCATTTTAATATTATCACAAACTATAAAATTTGAATCTAGAAGTATGACATTATCCATCTCAAAACGTATGTTAATCTTTTTGCTGATTGAACTCTATAAATTTATAACTTTTGATTTTTCTAAAAATATTCTACATTAAAATGTTCTTGAAATCTATGAATCTCAATAATTACTTCCTTGATGTCCGTATCCCTTGTTTCATTTTTTTGCTCTCTTAAGTATTTTTCACTATCAAGTTGAACTTCTACCTCCTATAGTTCCATTTGGGTACTTCTAACGAGTCTTTTATTGGTTTAAAATCAAAGGCAATCTTATTGATCTTGACCTTCATTTTCTTAGATACAAATATGGCCTTATCTGTAATTTCGATGGTTCTATCTTCAATTGTATGTAGATATGTTGATTTCATTGTTTTCATTACATTCTTAATTATTTGTGAATTATCTATGGTGACAATTTGTTTAAGTTGTTTATTCAAATTTTGAATCAATCCTTCTATAAGATTTTTTTTGTGTTGTTCAACTTTGTTAAGACTTGCACTTCATTTTTTCACCCTCATGAAATCCAGTATCATCCAATTGAATTAAATATTAAAATCCAAGCAAAAAATCAAAATCCTATTTTAAAACCTACCCTTCAATAGAGTCATTCTAAAAGTCACTTTGAAAGGTTTCTTGCAGCTCTCAGTCAATTTTTGAAAGAGCTTCGCAAAGTTGATCCAAGTATTCATCATTAGCTATTGGTCTGAAAATTTCAAAATCCTAAAATCATCTGTCTCATGTGCATATAGTTCAACAAGCTCATTCTAGAGCTCCAACACACATGCTTCTTAAATTAAGACATTTTCTTCTTCACATGAGTTCTCTGACTGTGCTTTCTCAAAATCAGCTCAAATTCAAGTTCTCCACTAGCTTCTCTACTTTCTTATGCTCCATTGTGACAATTTCTTCCTTTCTTTCATCAGCCATTCTTTGTGAACAGACGAGCCAATTTTTTTTTAACTTTTCAGCTTGGGGCTTACGAATATCCATCACCTTCTTTATTGCATTTCACCTCTTCTTTTCTTTGCAGTTGTTGTCATCTCTCTTCTTTCTTAAACAAAAACTCTTAATCTGCTGATTACATAGAGTAGATTCTTATAGATTCTTCAGCTGTCATTTCAGGTATAATTATGGCTTCAACTTCTCCCTCACACTGTTTAACAACATTTTAAAGCTAGGGTGTGTGCAACTAATGAAATTTTGTGCTCATTTTTTTTCTCACATTAGTCAATAAAACTTAAAAAAGGCTGTGGTTAAGCTTCCTACAAAACGTATCAAAGATCAAAAAAGTCAAATTTTTTTTTTTCAAATTTGTGAAAACACTGTGATTTTTTTGTGGTTTTCGACCACAGAATATGCAAATCATGAAGAAAAAATGATGAAAATTTCACAAAAATCTGTTATGTTTTCCGTTTTTTGAAATTTGATCAATAGTACATTTTGTAAGAAGCTTAGTTGTGTCCCTTAAAAAAGTGGTTGAACGCTATCATCACTCTCATTTAAAATCATAGCTATAATGATTTACATTGCTGTTATAATATTTTTCATATAATACTTTCTAACATTAATAAGGAAATAGAAAACATTTTGAAAATTAGATCTTTACATTCTAAGGCACGTATCATCTAGAATATCTAACTTTTGCTCTGGGTCCTGGAGGGAGCCTATGGTTACCAGTTCTATCCTTTTTCAGAAGAAAAACGATTAATGCCATGATAAAGACTGTGGAAAACCCAACTATAAATCGGAATTCATACCCAATTATGATATATTCAGGAGTATCCAATTCATCATCCACTTGGTCTCCACGTTTGTTTTGATATAATGATCAGCTATTTAGGTAAATACCCATAACAGCCGTTTTCTAATGGTGATACCCAACCAATAATTGTAACGATTGTTAGGCCAGCGAAAAGGATACATCTCAATTCAAAACAGCAGGTAATCACTTTGATTCGGCCACAAGTTTTATTCTATAACTAAAAGCTATGAAATCAATAGTGGTAAGTAATCCTTTTGAGTCTTGGCCAGTTGCGTCCATGAAAGGTATGATAAAAAATCAATGCAATCAAAGACCACACAAAATATTATCATAATTTCTTAAGCATTAACCTTCACGTCCTATACCATTTCCATGAGCATGATTCAATCTCGCACTAAAGGATTTGATGTTTAAAAATTTTAAAGTATAATTCACAATTCAAAATTTTATTTTGAGTTGGTTAAACATACATTGTATGATTTACATTACATGTTTGTATTTAAAGATATTTAATTATATTTATTTAATGTCAAGGAAATGTCATTTATATTAAAAAGTATGAATATTTAAATTGGTATATCTAAAAGAAATTTGGATTTGGAAAATTACTTTAGAAACATTTGCATCATTGAGATTTATTATATTTTATTGAAATAGGAGTAAAAGGAGGTGTAAAAGGAGGTGATGTAGGAATCATTAGATCAAGAAGTAGTCACATAAGAGGACATCACTTTATTTTAGGTATCTTCAAATACATCCCTTTCTAACCATAAGAACAAGTTGACGACACTTGCATTCTTAGAAGTTAATATTGATAAGGTGTTGCTAAATGCTATAATATTATTTTCCAAACTAAGGGTTTGGGAGTAGTACAAAATCCACTATAATTCCTCCTTGCAAGTATTCTTTCTTTAGCATAAAGCTACGCACACTTCTCTTATTCACACCAAATGACTAAGAAGAACCACGGTATCCAAATAAGAAGTATTATTCCTTATCATAGTCATGGGAAAAAGATTCAAAATGTTTTCTACTACGAGGGAAGAGAAGATTTGGACACTACAATTATAGTCTACCCATGGGTATTTAGTGTAAGTGTTTCTCATTCAGAACAAGAGGAAACAAAAATGTTGAGCTTATGATTCCTTTGATTTTTTCTAGATCTTCTTAAATGAAAGGGAGAATGGCTCCCCATACAAGCCAAGATTTACTTACTTTTCAAACTCCTTTGATGAGGTTTGGTTTCAAAAATTCACGATTTCTATATTCGTTAACCCTTTGTTGTGAGTTGATTGTTTGTTTCTTGAGGGTCATTTCATTTTAGGATATCTTTCATTATAAGTGTTAGTCTCAAGTTGTTTTAAGCTCTTTATTATTGTATAAATTTCTGGGATCCTTTTAAAAAACTCTTCTAATTCATAACTCTATCCAAAAAATCTAATAGAATTAAAAATAACTACAAATTCTAGTCTTAGAATATCTCAAAACCATGCATATAACACTCAAAAAATATGAATTCAATGATTTATCAAAATTTTCTTCTATCTAAAATTTAACATTCTCATAATTTCCTATAAGTCTCATATTCTATAACCTTAAAGCAACAACTTCTTTAGACTTACAGTTTCATCTATTGAATAACAAAATTCACTTTTAATATGAAGAAAAATATATTCTTTCAAATCTATGGTAAAATTAAATACATGAAATTTTTTTAAAAAATTATCCTTTAATGTATAAAGAGTTAATTGTTCATACCTACACCACCCTATCTTGTGTTTGATACCCATATCCACCACACCCATTTTCTTGTGGTCTATTCCATTCTTCATCATTACCATTGCTAAAAATCCTTAAATCCTTTTTAAGAACAAGAGTGTTTCGAGATCTAACAATGGCTAACTCCAATAACCCTTAAGAGCCTAGTTTACTATAAATCACTATCAAACAATGGCTAACGACATATACAATTGAAGCTAATGATCAATGCATATACATGTTCATGTTATTTATTTTTGTTTTGTTCGGGTGTGTCCATCCTATAGAAAGTTAGATTTTTCTTGGCGATAAACAGTTTCTATGCAAGTGTTTCATTAATTGCGGATATGCTTGAACACTATGAAAGAACTGGGCATTGTCTCACAATCAAACTATATGTATCACATATAAATTTTCATGAAGAATCTCTTGTTACTTATAATTTAACTTTTTGACAATATAGAAATGTTTTTGTTTAGCGCCTTCTAATGAACTTTCATTATGATACTTCTTATGTGATGCTTATTTAGATGCATATGCTATTCCACGTAATTTGCAGATTCTATATAATCTATAGACAATTTATGATATAATAGTAAATATTTCATAACATTTTATTTAATTGTGTAGTTATATTTTTATTTTGCATTATGAATTTCTTGTGTTGGAACTTTTGAGTTTGCATGTGGGTTACATGTTCTATCTTTAATTTTATTAACACAACTCTCTTATCATTTATTTATAATTTCTCAAATATGAAGAGATGGATGAAGGGAATGGTCAAATGACCGTTTGATTCGACATTCTCAACAATAAGAAAAATTGTAAAGGTTAAGCACTATGACTGTAATTGATCTGTTATGCCAAATATATTTTCAAGTTATAGAAGACATTGAAATCCAAGATAATGAAGTTGTCACGATAAATATGTTTCCAAACTACATAATAGATTGAAATCTACGATAACTACAATTTTTTAATTAACATTTTCTTTTTTACTTCCATGATGCATGAGCAACCAGATGTGTGTTAGATTATGGATATGCAAGATTAATTGATCTTTCAAAACATATTGGCCACCTTTTAAACATAAGTTGTAGGCTGTAAAAAATTGACACCTTTGCTATCTTTGTGAAAAGTATTTGAGAACATAGTACAAATAATGCAAAGGAATGTTCAAGCATCATTTCTATTTAAATAAATTGTGATTTCAACAATTATGAGAACAACATTGAGCATCTAATTACAAAACCATCCCTTTTCCAATATAGTATTTCTTCCATTTGTTACATATTTATGAAATACTTAGGGTTGGGAACATTTAGGATCATGTATTGTCTATTATAATATAAAATTTATTTTTGAATATACATAAAAAATTCTATTGTTATAGTTTTAGCTTTAATTTGTTAGATTTTGATGAATTCGTGCAATTCCAATACTCAAGTTTGACAACCTAATAACATTTAAAATTTACATAAAGTAAAAGTGAATAAACCATAATCATATATCATTAAATATGTTTGTGACTAGACTCAAAATGATTAGACCTCTTATAGATTGTATTAATATAATGTAGATGAAAATTTAAAAGGAAATATTATATGCTAATGAATCTTTATTATTGCTTCTCAAAACAAATAAACAAACAAACAAAATCTGCATATGTTAGCTAAGATTTTGTATTGTCATATTGACTACAAATGAATTACCTTTATTATATAACTATTATTTGAGATGAGTGCACTATCAAAACAATCCAACCTCTAGTATTAGCGTGGCATATCACAAGATTAGCAGCTAGGTCAAAAAGAAAGAGTAAATGATTTTAATATAAAATAGATTTAAAAATACTTACAATAATGGCTAAGTCCTCATCATTTTTAGAATGATCTCTCTTGACCTATTTTGCGTAAACTATAACCCAAAAGTTTTCTCTAAGCAAGAGGAGGCATAAAAGAAAAAATTGAAAACATCATTAATTTGTTTTATTTGAGGATTTTCGGGTATTACGATTTATAATCGAAATAGAAAGAATATTTACTATTATATCATAAATTATCTATAAATTATATACAATATGTAAATTGTGTGGAATAGCATATGCATCTAAATAAGCATCACATAAGAAGTATCATAATGAAAGATCATTGGAAGGCACTAAACAAAAACATTTCTATATTGTTATAAAGCTAAATTATAAGTAACAAAGATTCTTCATGAAAAGTTATCTGTGATACATATAGTTTGATTGTGAGACAATGTCTAGTTCTTTCATAGTGCTCAAGCATATGGCAATTGATGAAACATCTGCATAGAAGGACCTTTATTGTAGATTGAAGTCTACAAATAAATTAAAAACTTCAATAGTTAAGCTTATTATTCCATAGAAATTGGGTATAGATGAGGTGGGAGGAGAGCTTTAATAATAACCTCCAAAGGTACTGCTTTTGGCATTGTCAAACCAACTCCTTCATTTATATCAAGGGCTTTACCATCAGGGAGAAACCAGTCAAAGCTTTGCAACAACCTTGCAAGACTAATGTGCACCAAGCACATTGCCAAAGAGGCTCCAGGGCATCCTCGTCTTCCTACCCCAAAAGGAAGCATCTCAAATTCATTCCCTGAAGTTTTTATGCTCTCTATCACTATATTATTTTCCAAGAAACGTTCTGGTATGAAATCTATTGGTTGATTCCAGATTCTTGGGTCTCTATGAATTGCCCATGCATTTACCATTAGTATTGTTCCCACAAGAATATGAAAGCCTCCAATTGTGCATGGTTTGATAGATTCATGTGGTACAAGTAGAGGTCCGGGTGGGAAAAGATGCATTATCTCTTTGACTATTGCTTGCAAGTATTTTAATTGTGGTATATCAGACTCTTCTACTAGTCTACTTTGTCCAACTTTAAAATCAAGCTCCTCTTGAACCATTTTCATTATGTTAGAATGCAATATTAACAATGACAATGCCCATTCTAAGACGACTAAAAAAGTATCCGAGCCTGCACTAAACATATTCTAGAAGAAAAATATAAATTAGCAACATAAAAATAACAAATATAAGATTTTTTTTACTATTATTATAAATCTCAATTTTTATTGTTAATAAAATAATATATATTCATAATTGTTAAAAGAAAACGTATATTATAGATAAAATATTGAAATCATACATATACATGGAAAAGAGCTTACCACAGCAGTGGCTTTGATGAAGGTATCTTTGTCAGGGATTGCTTCACCATTCTCTTCAGCCTGCAAGATAAGCACATCTACGAAGTCCATCTCTTCCTTCTCTTTTGGTGGGTTTTCCCTGTGCTTCTCCACTATTCTCTGCATGTAAGGATTGAGTCTCCCCTGCACCTTCTTCATTTCCCTCTCATACCCTTGCAAATCAAGCCACTTCAACCATGGAATGTAATCCCCAATATTGACAACCCCATGGAGCACAAAAGACTCTTCAATCAGCTGTGCAACTTCTGCATGTGACATACCCCCTTCCTCTCCAAAATACTCATCACCCATTATCATGCTCATCAGAACTTTCAAAGTCATCTGGGACAACACACTTCTCATGTTAACTATGCTTTTCATCTGAGCCTGTTGAAACAGATATTTCACAGTTTTACAAATCTCCCTCATTCTCTTGGGTCTGTATGTTTGGATCTGTTTAGAAGAAAGAAGCTCAAGAGCACAAATTTTTCTAACATTTCTCCAGTAAGATCCATATGGAGCCCAACTCACGAACATAAAATTATAACCCAGATGTTTTCCCTGAGCAAGAGGAGGCCTAGAAGCAAAAGCTAAATCATTTACTGTAAAACATTCTTTGGCTACCTCCGAAGAACTGATAATTAAAACTGGGCGGCTACCAAATTTGAGGTGCATAATGAGTCCATAAACTTTTGAGAGCGAATCAAGAATTCTATGAAAGGGCTTTTCTTTGTCTATTAGAAGATGAAAATGGCCTATTATGGGGAGCGCTCTGGGTCCTGGAGGTAATCTAGGGTTACCAGTTCTATCTTTTTTCAGCAGAAAAACTATTATTGTAAGGAGAAAAACTGTGGCAAACCCAACTATATAACTAGAATTCATGCTCGAAGATATAATCAGGAATACCCAATTCATCAACCCCTTAATGGTCTGCATGATTATTTTGATATAATGATCAACTTATATCTACGTCTATAAAGATACCCTGAACAACTGTTTAGTAAGATCCTCAACAATTGTAACGCCTGTTACGTAATCATGATCGATACAGATGTTTTTTTAATCAGAGGGCGGAAGAAACTAAGCCAAATTATTCCCTTAACAACTACTGTTTCCGTTGGCGAGTAATCCATTTGGGTCGTGGCCAGTTTTCGTTTTCGTCCATATAAATAAATGATTCGAAGTGGATGTAATCGAAGATGTGCCCAACAAAATCTTTTATCAGAATTTTTTAAGCAATATCCTCGTAGATTGAAAGCAAAATCCTCTTCTAGATCGAAAGAATATTTGAGTAACATTTACATCTATGGAAAAAATCTTCTACTTTTATCAATTCATGAGTTTAAGGAGATTTCTAATGAATAGGTACAATACAACTGAAGGTTTTACAAATCAGATTGTATGGAGGAATCTTCATAGTTAAGCACGTTCGAGCTGGAGTAGTACAGGGATGGATGACCTCCCGGAAAGTCCCGATGCTTCAACTCTGTGAGCATCACCTAGATGCAATGAGTGCTAAGTGTTCCATTCATTCTCATGAGAGATGAATTCGTGCATGAAACATGGGTCAATGAGTTTGACTCAAAAAACTACACAATTGAATTATGTTAGCAATATCACAATTTACACCCATGTTTATTTATTTTTTTGATTTGTGTGAAATAGTGTTATATGATTCTATTGTATTTAATATTAATTCATGATTATAAATTTCTATTGGTTTTTTAGTTTTGGACAACAAAAACTCTAGGTTGTTTTGAAAAGGGGTTTGATAGTTTGGTTGTTGGGGTAACTACTAGTTGTAGCTTTGGGAGAACTAGTTATTTTGTTTGATTGAGCTCAGTAGCATTAAACATTGGCGATGTATTGAGAAGACTATAGATATTTTCTTTTAGGCTAAAGACTTTGATGGATGATTTTAGTTGTTATAATCTTATGTATATTTTAAACTTTATTAGTATAAATATACATTTCATTGGCTTAGGCCTTTTACCGATTAAAAATATATTCTATTATTATAATCAATATTAAATTATTCTTAAATAAAGATTATATTGCACTATATTTCAATATACTTTTATTATTATAATTTTATATTTATAAGAGAAAAGGTTTCAATATCAAATTATTATTATCATATATTATAGTGAAGGTGTGGATGCCAAAATGTCTATTGTCCATCTACCATTTAATTTGGACACTTCAATATATATATATAAGCATTTGTCAGTTTGTCATGCTCGCATTTTTGTTTGAAAAATTAGAAATGTAATATTTGCAATAAATAATTTGATAAATACTCACCTCTGCATGAAAATTCCCATCTTCGTCTATACATAGTTGTTTTAAGTTTGGAAATTCTCTTACAATCATTGCATCGCTTGAGAAGACCAACCCGTTCAAAATGGTAATTTTTTTGACTGTTTTTAAAGCAATAAATGCTCTAAGTGAATTATTTGTGCACGTGCTTATACATGCTGGAAAGGAGAATTCCATCTTGATTTCATTAAGCATGCCATCAATATCCACTATAAGACTCACTAATCACGGACAATTTGCTATTATTGCTTTGATTGTAGAGGAAAGATTAAGAGAAATGAGTTTGTCTGAATAGATCCTTAATATATATACATATGATGATGATGATGATGATGATGATGATGATGAAATAACCTAACCAAATATATTAACTTAAAATAAGAATAAGTACAAAGTAATCAAAAAATAAGTGGGAGAAAGAAGTCACTCCCTGAGAGTCACATGGACATAGGCCCAAAAACCAAAATCCTTAAAAACATAAGGGCCAAGTCCTGCAACAAAAACAACATAAAAGAAAATGGGCATAACCTAGAAATAAAGCACCCTCATGCAATTGTAGCCATAGAGGAAGGGGGAGGAGGGTCTAGTTCATCCTTCTTTCCTCATCTTGAATCCTAGTGTGGCTCAGGGTTAGGAAGTGTCCAATCATCAACATTCTCCTCCTCAACCTCTTTTTCTTCTTGCCTTGGAGAAATTGCTAGTGTCAATATGGGAAAACCTTTGGAAGATGAAGGCCATCCTGAGTCTACACTAGGCCAACCTAAAGCACCACCCACATAAGGCCAACCCAAGGGTGTTGAAGTAGCACCACCCACTAGAAGCCACCTAGAAGGGGACCCATGTGATGACGTGGGGGACAAACTGAGTTGTGAGGTGACATTCGATGATGGGGTGGGTGTTGCCGAGGAACCTAGGAACGAGAACTTTTTGTACATCAGTGAGAAGAACTCCAACCTTGATGGTGGCCATGGGAAGGAGATAGGCCACTAGAAGTAGGAGCATCTAGAGGTACTTTGGCTACCGCATAAGGTGCATTTCCATAGTATTTCAATAACTCTTACAAATGGGCCACCTTGTTAGCTTGAATCTGTATCTGTAACATGACATTATTACATATGCAAGCTCTAGCAAAAATAGATACATTAGTATCAACTATGGTGTGTGAAAAAACCACTGCATTTTTGTCTTCCCATATAGAAAATAGTATTTCCTTTTTGAAAGTATGCCAAAGCTGCAGAAAAGGGAAAGGAAATCTAGGGCTATCTCCCAGGAGAACCATATGCCATGAAAAAAACTCTAGACTAAAAGGAGAAAAGAAATCATGTATCCAAATCTAGTAATTAGGATCCCTTCTACAGAACCAAAGTACATGAAGAAAGGACTTAGAGTGACCACAAAAAGGACAACGAGGATCTAGGAAGCCCAAATGGTGAAGATGGGATCCTAGCGGTAAGCTTTGGAAAATAATACACTAGACAAAATGAGCTATTTTGGGTTATGTGATAGCACACTAGATAGTAATAAAACACAACCTCTAGGTACAATGTGAGGAATGCAAATGCCATCACTGGTTCAAAACCTTGACCATTGGAAAATGGGGAGAGCCAACGATAATCCTAACGAGGTGTGTATCTCTAGAAAGCCATCCGAGGATACCAATGCCAATCCTTCCACCAGGGTTGAGTACTTGTAATGCCAATCTTATACAATAATTTCACTGGCAAGATGGAGACAAGTAATTCAAAAGTCTCATGATCTTGAAGTGTAAGACAAAATTAAACCTGCACATCCTCCCAACTGGGGATAAACATTGAAGATATGCAAAAGAGGTCTTTTGGGATACAAATTCCATGCTTATGAAAGCGCAGAGCATGTAAACCCAAGACTCGAGAAAGCAATGGGCCTTGCATCTAAGCTAGTGGAGACCAACAAAGATTGTGTTGGTTGAAAGATAACCCATCTCGAAAGCTGGCTACATCCCATCATAGCAATGGTTTTGTAGCTTCCTAGACACGCTAAATGCCTTTTGCCACAAATGAGCCTTGGATTTGCATTGGTTCTCACATAATGAGAATGGTGTGGAAACCAATCTCTTTCCAAGCTGGGCAACCTGCAAAGGAAACCTAGAAGTATTTTTATATTATATTTATTACAAGATCATTATTACATTTTTGCATCCTTATATTTCTACAATATGCCTTCGGTGTAAAGGAGGTAATGATAAATAATTTTAAATAATAAATATTAAATTATTGTTTTTTTTTTTATCAAATCAAAAGTGGGGGAACCACTGTATATATTTATAAAAAGCTGATTAAAAAATGAGCTCAATCAGGAAAGAATCAGGAAGAAAACCCGACATTGTTGCTATCTATACAAAAGGTGATAAGGTGACCTTATCAAATTTGAGATTTAAAGTATTATTGTATACATTACAATCGTGAGGCCATGGCTAATATTTTGACAAAACATGGAGTCGGAGAGCAATATATTTCAAATTTCAATATTCAATATTGAGCTGAAAATGACTAGTATCAAAAAATAGGAAAGTATGAGCTCGAATTTCCCATAAAAAACCTCTTTGTTCCAAATCACCAACTATTCCTCCATGGCATCATAGATCTGTGGGGAAAAGTCCAGTTGGGAGTGTGGTGACCATCCCGAAGGCTCAGAAGTCCAGTCTGAAATCCATTCCATCTCTGAGTTTGCATTCCACCTGACATCATATACATTGTCTCTAGGGCCCCTGTTGCCAGGGTCAGCATCATTCCATCCAAAAGTAGAAAATTGTAGCTAAGAAGGTTGAGCAAAGGAACCACTAGCTTCATGTGCAAATAATACATTTCTACTTGAGCTCGATGTGACTGGTAGCAGGAAATCTAGAAAGGGGTCTGTGTGAGCTGCAAGCCCTGAGGGAAGAGAATCATATGGCACTTCGAGTAGCAGGAGAACCTCAATCACCATTTTGATCTTCGACTCCAATTCAAACCCCAATTCATTACTATATGAGTGTAGAGCACCTTCGACACCGCTAAAATTTTGTTTCTCCAGTGCATTCTTTATGCTATCATAAGTAGCCATGCACGCATGGCTCTTAAGTAATTTATGTCAGGAAAAAAGGCCGCCCACTAATGCATGACCAAGCCAAAGATCATATCTTTGCATCACCCTTTGTAATTTCTTGCCTTCCCAGAAATGGGGTTTTTCAAATTTAAAAGCAATAATTTCCAAGATTTGCATGGATTGCAGCAAGTCCATGACATTCGAAAGGAAAATGGACACTACTTGAGATGGATAAAGAAACTGCTTTGACCTCAGGGAGAGAATTTCTTCTCGAATTAAGATTTTAATGGGTTGCCGAGTTGAAGCAAAGAGGATAAACATCTCATCCAACATGAAGTCAGGAATGATCCGTGGTATCGCTTCTTCCTCCTTGTCAGGCGGAATCCAAACCTGATAATTTTTCGGAAGCATCTCACTGTGAAAGCAAGCACAATCATCACACTAGACATAGACATCCATTGAGTTCACCATTAGAAAAATTTGGCAAAGACAGGGTATGAAAAAACTTAGTGGAAATGCCACAAAAATATCCCTTGAATAATAATTGTCGAATCCAAGTTAATCTTTCGGCATTAATTAAAACTAAATGCCCTTCAAGTGAAAAGATCAGAGACATGTGTGAGGTTGCCAAATATTGCTGTGGGTGACTTCCTAAGTGTGTAAAGTGTCCACTCGTCTCAACTGCATCTAGGTATTGGAGAATTGGCGACTATTAGTACTAACACAACTATGTACTCCATGTACTGAGCATCTAACATTTTTATTAAATCCCCTTCATTTGTTGTAAGGAGTAGGTAGGTGACATAGAGCTGAGTATGGTGATGAGTATTTGAAATGTGTCCTACTGCTATGCCAATCAATTATGGCATGTTCATATCACAATGTGGATGAAGAGATCTAGTGAGATCGTGTGATATCATTATCCCACACCTGAGGGTTTTTCTGAACTCACCAGTCTTTGGAGGTCATCGCAAATTTGTGGAAATGTGTTCAGTATTAAACACGATATTTGTGTTCCATCACACCCCATATTAGCTAGGTAATATTGTCTTATATCATAAAATATAACTAAGATGAAGTGTAATTTTGAAATTTGAAATATTTCCAATTTGAATTGAAGAGAAGGTGGAGAAGATAGAATAATGATATGAAACTCTTATGAAAATGTTTAAGAAGATTGTTAAGTAGTGGATTGCAAGAAACTTTATAATTGGTTGTTTTGTCCAAAAGAAATATAGAACTCAGTAGAGGGTGGTAAAATGAAGTACAAACAAATTTGAATTTGAGCAGAATGAAGTAAGAAAGTATCTTAGCAGTAAGTATTGATGGGGGGAGGACAGGTGGAGAAAATTTTGGTGATATTATCTCATTCCAAGTAACTAAAGAATGGTCTTGAAATTTTTGACCATTTCCAATTTGAAATGAAGAGAACGTGGGAAAGGAAGGAGGTTGGCAGACAATATTTATGTTTTTTTACTGTTTAAGAAGGATGCATAGTGGTTGAAAGATATGATATTTCAAAATTGTCCAGATGGCAGAAAAGATTTACAAAAAATTGTAGAGGGTGACTAATTAAAGTGTAGGTAAAGTTGAAATGGAGTCGTATGAGGCAAGGCACCAATTTTGCAGTAAGTGTTGATGGGATGATGGTATATGGAGAAAATTGGAGTTAAGGATAAATGGGTAGAGTTAGCCCGTGGTTAGTATTTAATCACACCTAAGTAAGATGGGATTTAGAGATGTGTTTATCTACCATATTTAAATATGTATGTTTCAAGGCAGTAGTAAATAATTTAGACCATTTTTTAATCAAAGAAGAAAATTGGAATGAGAATTTGGTGGAATTTATTTCTTATATATAGCTATGTTTTAATTAAAAGACACATCATTCAAAACACATAGACATTTAATACATATGGGTGGCTTAATTTACAAGCAACAAGTACCTTTTTGGTGATTGATGTGAAAAGAAGGGTTTTTCTCAATATCATTCTATCTCTAGGATTGTTTGAGTTAGGTATTACTAACTTTTCTTTGTTTGAAAATTGGTTTTCATTGTCAACATAATCCTAAATAGGACTCAATAATGGACACCCTAATCGAGCTCTCTTCTCCCAAGTGACAAACTACATTTGACAGCTCCATAATGAACTTCAAATCAAGGAGGTTATCACTTGTACAAGCATAGGTTGATTGTTCATGTGGTAAGGATAATTTTAGGGTACAATTTTATTCATACTAGTCATAGACATAGAGTAGATTTAGACATATCTTCTAGGTTTTTGGCCCCCTTCCTTATGGTGGGGGAGAAGAAGGTGGTAGCAGAGGAAATTTGTAGTTGGTTGTTTAAAAAGAAATACTTTCTAGGTCTGCATGAGGTCATAAGTAATATTGATGTGTATTTAACAATTTCATTCCTAATGGACTATGCTATAGTGATGAAGGCTGGGGTAGCGTTCCATATTTTGGAGCCAATATTTGTAGTAGTTATGGATCCTAAAAGAAATTTTTTTATCTTGACTAGTTGGGAGTGTAAAGATAAGGTGTGGACAATGATTATTATGTAGAGAAGTCTAAAGTTTCTTAAAAGAGTGTTGGGTATTACAAATATTCTTTTAAAACCAATTGGAAATAGCATTAATGAGGATGAGGATTGAGTCTATAAATATAGATATAATGAATACTTAGATGGATCAGGTAGTGAGAGTTCTTCAGAGGTAGAGGAGGACGGTGGGGAAGATGAAGAAGAACAATGCAATATGGATTGAAAATGGAGGAGGAAGAGCAGAGAACATGAATGAAATCTATAGCTTTACTCAAAGATTCTAACTCCTAGCTTGAGAAAGTATCTTCTTCAACAATGGTAGTCAATCAACAAGGCCAAAGGACAAGGATTCTTCCAGGATGGGAGAAACAAGAAGAGCCATCAAAAAGGAATTAACTAGAAGTTGATGGACCTCTAAGTTTCTCTAGGATAGATATGGAATTTGACACTTCTTTCAATTTTATTTATATAGATTTCCAGAGTTGGTTTTGTCTATTTAAGTTTACCATTTTCATTAGGCTTTTTTTTGCAGACATTTCTAATACTATCAAGGAACCTATAGTCTACTTTTGGCTTTGGTTGGCAACTTGGTAGTTTGACTTATTTTTTGGTTCTTTTTCCAATTTTAGTATGAGACTTTATAGATTAAATATGGTTATCTGGTGATGATTAAGCTAAAATTTCATAGATATATTTTGTTTGCATGATTTTCTATT
The DNA here is from genome assembly GCA_027943335.1 of Chamaecyparis obtusa. Classification (NCBI taxonomy): domain Eukaryota; kingdom Viridiplantae; phylum Streptophyta; class Pinopsida; order Cupressales; family Cupressaceae; genus Chamaecyparis; species Chamaecyparis obtusa. Next base: position 219,133 of record BSBK01003524.1, on the reverse strand, counting down.
ATTAATAATAGAAACTTTCAGCTTTCACCCCTTATTGAACAAAAACAAATCAACAAATGACATACTCTTATATAAAGTGAGATCCATTTTTTCATAGTCTTATTCATCCAATTACATATATATTTATTCATTCCAAAACACATATCCTTTCTAATATTTATGCATTCACACTATGTATTTATTACACATATCCATACATTCTCTAATGATATATTCATTACTTCTCTTAATTTTAACATTCCCATGTTCTATGCCATTTCGATGGCCATGTTACTTTATCATATTTAGTTGGCTAAACACATATTGTATCATTACTTGTTACATACTATAGTGTCAAAACTTGTAACCTTTTATAATTTTACACTCTTTTTGGGTTATTTCTTTAGCACGCTCTCCCATAGTTCATTGAAAGCCTATTTTTGGCCCTATCACATCCAAACTATTGTTATATGCTAATCTCTTGACTAGATCCTATGTCATGTGAAAATGCATTCTGTAACCATCTTTCGTCGATTGTTTTCTAAATGGACTAGGACACCTAGAAACATAGTCCCTCTAAAAGAAGTCCAAAATCAAATGTTTGTGAGTGTTGGTTTTTTCCATTAATGATTTGATCTTGATAATTTTGATAAGACCATTAAAATTCAACCTCAAGTAGAAAATACATTGTGAACTCTAAACAAAGAAATTATTTCTCATTCAAAAGACATCCTAGAAAATTTGTAAGATAAAAATTATATCATTGAGAGAACATCTTCAAAATTGAGCATTATGTAACAACAAACTACAACAACCTACATGCCACTGATATATTTTCATGATTGATCTTGTTATTTCTCCTCTTTCCATGCTATTGCAAGGTATATGCACAAAGATAGGGAACTAAAAAGGTACCATATTCCATTTTGGCCCCCCAATGAGTATAGTGTGTATGCACTAAAGCACGTGTGCACATGCACTATGTAAAACATTACATAGCGCATGTGTGCATGTACTATCTAAAACATTATATAAGTGTTATAGAGGCAAAAATTGGCTCATTTCTTCCCCATAAACCCACGTTTCTAGCAAAGAAAAGATTTGAAAAGCGCAAACACATAATATTTTGGTAGTTTGCTTCATCAAATTGGACAAAGAATGGCTCCACGACATTGTCAAGGTCAAATCAGAAGAATTAGTAAGTGATTTTATAACCTGTGCCTCTTATTTGTATTGAAATTTAAGTTTTCAATCAAACTTTTTGTCAGATTTTCTTATTTTAAGTTTAATTAGGATTTTAAAATAGATTTTGTTTTAATTTCTAGGAAGGAATGATCTCCCTAAATAAAACCCTCAACCAAACCCTCCATCTTCTCCTCATGAACAAATGAATGAAGAAAATAGCCAAGAAAATAAATCCCAACTGCCTCCACCAATCAAAAAATCTCCTCTTAGAACATGAGAAATTTTGATTAACCAAATAGAAAGAGGGAAAATAAAATTAGAATCTTTAATTAGGAGGTTAAGATATTCTATTGATACAAATCCTAGAAGGACAACACTTTCAAAATTATTAGAATTAATCTTGACCCATGTAGGCTTAGTTAGTGGGCAACTTAATTTATGACACGACAAAAGAGAATAACACAAATGATATTATGCAGATAAATTATCATATGAGGACATAAAAAAAAAACAAATCACAAAAGATGACATTTGCAAACTCTTTAAAAAGCCCAGGGAAACTGATACTCTTAGAACTACAACAAAGAGGTTCTCAATTCATTGGTGCTTGAATGAAGACAAAAAAACAACTTTTGGGACAGATGGTGGATGATCTTTGATTCCCTTCCCTTTAACAATCATGAGGTTCCTATATATTTCTTGAGGAAACTCTATTGTGAGTTTTTCCTCAAGGAGGTGCCAATTTTTTTTTACTTTCTAGAATCTCAGGGTAGAGACGGGGGGTCATCATTTGATATAGTGGGGGCACATCATGACCCTAACACACCTAGCTAGGGTTCCTATTGGAAAGCCATAGGTGGATCATGTTAGTATTCCTTATGTTGTGAAGGAACATGTGGAGGTGGACAAACTAGGCACGATTAGTGCTTTGATACAAACTTTCATTTATTGTGCCACTCCTTTAGTCAAGGGTGACCATGGTCGGTCTTTGAGGAACCATATTTGTCACTCCTATGGATCCCTGTACACATTTGGTACTGACATAGAGGAAGAGGATGATGGGATGATGCCCGATGATTTTCTCAATATGACATTTGGCATTGATACACATGTAAATATTTGCAATTTCATTAAATTTATTTGATCATATTTCATTTATAAATGAATGAATAATTAAAGTAGTATCTATTGATTATAGGGCAAGAGTGTCGGTGGTAGTGGCAATGATCCCCCAACCCCCTTTTACACTGCGTCGTTAACTCCACAAGTATGTATCGAATAAAGCATTTTGAATAATACATTTGATTATTTTGCAATTATATGAATGATTGTCTCATAACTTATTGTGCATGTGCATTAGTTCACTACTAGACCATCGACGTTCACATTAGACAGTGAAGGGCATTGTGCCACTTTCCTTGGGTTATCTTTATTTGCATATTAATTTGATTTACTTAATTATATTTAATTAAAAAATGAATGAATAACTAAATTACTAGACAAATTATGATCAAAATCCAAATTCAAAGTGGTCATGGCAATGATCACTTTCCTTCACCTGGCTTGGTGATGTCATAATTGAGTTCACAGGTATATATGTAATAATGCATTATAATTAACACATCAGTAATACGTTCTTATACGAATGGTTTTCTTATAAATTACCATACATGTGCACTAGTTTAATATTGGAGCTTTGACATTGACACTTCATATTGAAGGACGTGGTGACACCTTCATAAAGGTGTCATTTATTCATTAGTGGGGTTGTAAAAATTATAGGTAATCTTGATAACTACATAATAATTTTGTTGTTTCATTTTTAGTTATTGACATCAGAGACTTCTTCTATTGTTCTTGATACTTTGGATTGTGGAGTAGTTGGATCGTGGAGTAGCTGTAGTAGTAGCTAGTTCTGAAGCACTAACCGAGGTATGAAAGAGATCACTTAATTTTAATTGTTATTTTAATAGTTTGTATTAAAAGTTTTAATGATATTCATGTATGTATTTTAATTATTATTTTGATCATTTTTGTAGGGACTTATTACTCTAGATCATCAACATGCCCCTTCAATGGATGTACATAAAAACTATTTGCTAGTGGTAAGAGAATATTCTATTTTATACCATCGTATAATTCAATTTCGATGTGTATCAGTTATTGATGTTTATACTTTTTATTTTATCAGCTCATGCTGCAATAGAGTCTAGACAAGAGGACTAGTGAGCGCACTAGAAAGACTACTACAACCACTACATCTCCATCGGCACAAGGATCAAAGAAAGCCTATGATTTGTTTTCATCCCATTGCAGGCAAGGACTAGATTAGGGATATACATTGTACACCTATATGGCATTATTGGACATTTTTTGTATATTGTATAAGTGACACGTTCTACATCCATTTGGTTTTTAGAAAGTCAATTTAACTGTATTGGATATATATTCAATGTATGACATTATTGGAAAAATATATTTGGCTTCGTTCCCTATCAATATATATATTTTATGTTTTAAGTATGCAATTCATGTGTTATGTGTATTGATGTATACTACTTTATGTTTATGTGGATGTCTTATGCTTTGTAAATTGCTCATGCCTTATATTTATGCTTGTACATGTAATTATGTATATTGTTATTGTATGAATCATAATTATGAGAATATGTGTGTTTCATTTCATAAAGCTTTAACCAATTTTGGGAGTTGGGAACCGAGCATTATATCTTTTGCATAAAATTTGCAAAGTTGTCATAGAAACTTTTGTGCAACTTTGACAAATTTGTGTTAATCACTTACCTAGACTCATGATTTCCATTCCAAAACCTCAAACAAGTTTGAATAGGTGATATAAGATCAAAAACATCAATCCTACCCAATTTTAGTCCTATTGGAGCATTTTGATCACCTTGACCTATTTAGGGCATTACAAGAACCTTAAGGGATGCATTGGTATAGACTGGTTCGACATGTTCAAGTGAGTTGCAAAGCATAACAAGGCTATTCCTAGCATTTACTCACCCAATTGAAGGTGTTTTCACAAACATTTTGATACTAGGATGAATAGTTTGAAAGATACGCAATGTTACTCATTTCAACTAAGGCACACTGCAAGATTTGACATAACCCGAGATTGGTTGGAAATTTTAAATGATGATGAATCTCCCAAAACTTAGATAGTTTATTGTAGGCCTCTATAACATGGTCCCATTACATCTAATGATTTTCTAATACCTCACATGAGCTCCGAGAAATGACCCTCAAAAGATCACTTCTCAATGGTGCTTAGTGCACCTTTAGGGACACTTTGGTCCAGAGTGGTATGTTTGAGCGAGTCTATGTACAAAATGACATTGTCACTAGAATTTACCCAACCAACTAGAGATATTGGCATAGATGGTTAGAGGCCATGGCGAATAGTTTGGAAGATATGAAATGTTGCAACTTTCAACTGAGAAACATTGCAAGTTTTGACATCAACTGAGATTGGGTTTCCAAATTAAATCAAAGTTGAATCTCCCAAAACTGAGATAGGTTATTGTAGCATTCATTAACACGGTCCTGTAACACTTGAATGTTTTTGATACCTCACACAAGCTTTGAGAAACAACCCCCTAAATATTGTTTCTCAATGGTTCTTAGTGCACCTTTAGGAAGACTTCACTCCTAAGTGGTCGACAACGTTTGAGAAAGTTTGTGTGCAAAAGGAGGTTGTCATTGGTGTTTACCCAATCAACTGGAGTTGTTGGCACAAACGGCTTGAGTTCGTGGTGAACAATTTGAAAGATACACATTTTTGTAACTTTTAATTGAGCAACATTGTAATTTTTGACATCAACTAAGACTGTGTTGCCAAATTAAAATGAATTTGAATCTCTAAAAACTAAGATAGGTTATTGTAGGCCTCAGTAACATGGTCATTTAGCATCAAATTTTTTGTTGATACCTCACATGAGCTCCGATAAATGACACCCTAAATATCATTGATTTCATGCTTAGTGCACCTTTAGGGACACTTCAGTCCTAAGTGGTTGGGAACAGTTGATAGAGTCCATGTGAAAAATGAGGTTGTCACTAGCATTTACCTAGCCAACCAAAGCTATTGGCACATACAGATCAAGTCCACTACAAACGGTTTGAAAGATACACACTGTTGAAACATTCAACTGAGCAGCATTGTAAGTTTTGATATCAATCAAGATTATGTTGCCAAATTAAAATAAATTTGAATCTCCAAAAACCGAGATAGGTTATTGTAGGCTTCGATAATAAAATCATGTAGCACTTGACAATTCACTAATACCTCGCACGAGCTCCGAGAAATGATACCCTAAAGATATTTGATTTCATTCTTAGTGCACCTTTAGGGACACTTCACTCCTGAGTGTTTGGAAACATTCGAGAGAGTCCGTGTACAAAAAGAGGTTGTCACTAGAGCTTACCTAGACAAGTGGAGCTATCAGAATAGATGATTCAATTCCAAGACAAATGGTTTGAATGATACATGTACTATTGCAACTTTCAACTTAGCAAGACTACAAGTTTTGGCATCAACCAAGATTAGGTTTCCAAATTAAAACAAATTTGAATCTCCCAAAAATGAGATAAATTATTGTAGGACTTTCTAACACAGTCTTGTAACACCTTACGGTTCATTGATACCTCACACAAGCTCTGAGAAATGACCCCCTAAAGATTGTTGATTTCATGATTAGTGCACCTTTAGGGACACTTTTCTTCTGAGTGGTTAGGAACGTTCAAGAGAGCCCGTGTGCAAAAAGAGGTTTTCAATAGCATTTACCCAGCTAACTGGAACTATTGGAACATATGATTTGAGTCCATTAAAAATGGTTTTAAAGATATGCAATGTTGCAACTTTCAACTGAGAACCACTGTAAGTTTTGGCATCAATCGAGATTGGGTTGCCAAATTTTAAAAAAAGTTGAATCTCCCAAAAATAAGATAGGTTATTGTAGGCCTCGGTAACATGGTCTTGTAGCACCTGATGGTTTGTCGATTCTTCACATGAGCTATGAGAAACAACCCCCTAAATATTATTTCTCAATGGTTCTTAGTGCACCTAAGTTAGGAACACTTCGCTCCTGAGTGGTTGGTAACATTCAAGAGAGTCTATGTGTGAAATGAGGTTGTCATTGAAATTTACCAAGCTAATTAGATATATTAGTGTAGATGGTTTGAGTCCATGACAAACAGTTTGAAAGATACACACTGCTACAACTTTTAACTGAGCAACATTGCAAGTTTTGACATCAACTAAGATTTAGTTGCCAGATTAAAATGAATTTGAATCTACCAAAAATGAGATAGGTTATTGTAGGCTTCAGTAACACGGTCTTGTAGAAGCTAATGATTTTTTGATACCTTGTACAAGCTCAGATAAATGGCCTCCTAAATATCATTTCTCAATGTTTCATAGTGCACCTTTAGGAACACTTCACTCTTGGGTGGTCGGCAATGTTCGAGCCACTTGGTGAGAAAAATGAGATTGTTCCTAGATTTTACCTAGCCAACTAGAACTGTTGGCGTAGATGGTTCAAGTCCATGACAAATTATTTGAAAGATACACACTATTTCAACTTTCAACTTAGCACCTTAAGGGACACTTCAATCTGGAGTGGTCCAAAATAGTGGAGTGATTTTGTGTGTGAAACGAGGTGATTTCTAGCATTTAACCAACCAACTAGAGCTATTGGTGCAAATAATTCAAGACCTTGATGAGTGGTTTTGCCTTAGTACATCAATTTTGTGAGGTCCTACCCTGACCCATCCTAGCTCGACTTCATTTTGACATTTGTTTTATCAGGATCATACCTTGAGTATAGACATTTGACCTATTTTGGATTACATATGCTATCATTGGATCTTATGAGATGTTTGTTATAGATTTTTATGATGATCACGTTAGTCGTACTTTTATATATGCTCATTTTTGTTCCATGATTATCTATGATATATGAATTCTGCATTTGTTATGTCATCTTTCAGTATAATGAATATTGGTGGAATCGTGGTTGTATGATAAGTTTAGGATTACATGCTTATGTGGATTATGTAATGTTTCATGAAATGCAGTTATATATATATTTGTGAAGTTTAGATGTTATTACTTCATTTTTTGAAATGATTATTAATGCAAAGATTTTATGGTGTACTAACATCGAAATTGAGTGCAGGAACATGGCCATGATTGTAAGTCGGGAAAACAAGGAATGATCTAAGTGTAATCAGTTGGAAACTAAGGTCGACTCTAGAAGAGAACGACCTCGTCGTATCATGATTTTATTCGTAAACACGATGCCTATGTGTATGTGGTTGACAATGTTTGTAAATATATGTTTGTAAGTAAATTTTTATTTTTGTGAAAATATATAAATGTATTTGTCCACAAGGCATGCCAAATGTGTTTGTGATGTGTGCTTTAGTGAGGTGTCACTTGACACCATGGTGATGAAGTGGCATGTTGAGTGGAATATGGACCCCACCCTCTCCTTAGTTGGTCTTGAGCATTCCTAAGCTAGGTAGGTGGTTTAAAGAACCAAGATTTGATAAAACTAATACTCCATTTTCGGATGCATGATTAATTGAGGATTTTGAGTGCTTCTGTGGAGTCCTAGGGTGAGGTTTAGGTTGAATTTTGGTGCCCCAAGGCTAGTGCTTGGGTTAGGGGGCTTATTTCTTCTATTTCCACTTTCATAGGCCACCTTTTTGCCTCTCCAAATGGGCCATTTTTGATATGTACAAAAATAGAAATGCTATCTAGGATGTCTCTCATTTTCATGTGTTAAAATTAGTTCCAAACCTTAGGTAAGGGAAAGTGTTATTTTGTCTAAGATCTAGAAACCTAATTGTCTTGGGAAGTGAGATGAGAGAAGAATGTTTGAATGAATTTAGGGGAGAGAGACTTAGGAAGGACAAACATGTTCATTTTGGTCTATGTGAGATTTGGAGAGAGTAAGGGGATCTAGAGAGTTTTGGACTAGTAGACTTGAGGAGGATAGCAAGCTTGGAGTCAAGAGGAGCTCATCTTCAATTCTTCATTTAGCCTTGGCTTAGGAGGAGGTTGGTGGTTTCTATCTTGTGATTACTTTGAATATGCTTTGAAAGAATTGTACTATGTGAAAGTTTTGTAAATTGTAATTTCTTGTGTGAATCTTGTATTATTTGGTTTCTTTTATGAATTTGTTTTCAAACTTGTTTGTTTTCTAGGATTGTTTCTTGTTTATGGGTGTGCAAGTTCTCTCCTCATCCTTGGGAGGATTTGAGGAGAACTTGGGGTGAAGGGCCTAAGTTGGGATTTCCTTATGTATGAGAGCATGGTGTATGGGCACCATGAGAGGCTTCTTATGTTGTTTGGGGGCCATAAAAGTATTGATGATGCTCATGGATTGAGCTGGTTGGAAGGGCCTTGTGAAGGCTAGTAATATATGTTGAAATGTGATTTTTGTTATAAGTTAGGTGTCTCCATAAGAGAAGAATTCCACCTTCACCCATTTTATGGAATCTAAATTTAGAGTCCTTTGTGTAAGCTTGGGAAGGAAGTAAATGTGAAAATCTATGTTCCAATTTTGTGTTTGAATGTTTATGTTAATGTTTTGTGAGTGTATCTCATCCTTGTCTTGTTTCCCCAAGCTCGGGGGTGGCCATGTAATGGCCTAGGCTGGGAGGTGAGCCTCTATGGCCATGTGAAGAAAATCTTTTGTGTTGCAGGTTTAGTAGCATGTTTAAGGAAGAAGTCCAAGATTGAAGCTTAATGTAAAGTTGGAAATTTGAAAGCCTGTTATAGGGTGTATCTGGTTGAGAGATCATACTCTATACATTTATTTTTCTATAACAAAGAAACTGTAATATTTTAAGAGCTGGAATCGAACTGGTTGCTTAGTAGTTCTCTGTATTAGCCATAGTAAATGTATTTGCTTTCAAAAAAAAATTCTAGTTTCTGCAACTATTAATTATATTCTAAATTCAGTTCTCTGCTATATTGTTAAGTGGATTAGATATGAATCTGGAAATGTCAAATTATTTATTTGTCCAGAAAATGTTGAAATTCCTGCAACTGTAAATTTTCTTACTAAATCAATCTTCCAATAAATATGTAAAATGAAAATGGTTATGTACAGAAAATTGGTTAGTCTAGCTTTGATAGTCATTAAAAGATAAATTTTCTTTTTACATCTATGAAATGCATTTTAATAAAGTCAAAACAATATTACTGTTAATATTGTTATTATTTTTGTTAATACTATACTGTTGATAGTCAGTATAATTATTACCAGTCTTTTGAATTAGAATATATGTTGAAATGATTGTTGTTACAGAATATACATTTAGACTTAAGAATGCATCACAGTTTATAAATGTATGAACAAGACAGACAGAAACCTTAAACTTGTAAGAAAATATCACTTAAACAGTTGTAAATTTTGTTGTATATGTATGCACTATAGAATGGATAAGAAATTAATTTGTTTATCCTAAATCTGTTGTATATAATGAACTGTTAGTATAGAACCCAATAGTATTTTGTAATAAATAAATATATATACATATATAGTTTAATACTATATAGATATATATATTTAAAACAGTTAATCATATCCTATCTTCATCTTTAGATTCTGTTCCTATTCATATGTTTACAATTTGGAAATTATTTATTTGTATACATAATTTTTATATATATTATATTATACATAAAAATTATGTATAATATAATATATATAAATATATATTATACATTTCAAGAAGGGCCCAATTTAATAATACCATATCACTGTTTTAATATCTGTAAAATTATAATATAATAATATATATTATATATTATACATATGATAATGTATAATACATAATATATAATAATATTATATATTATACATATGATAATGTATAATACATAATATATAATAATATTATACAATTTTTTTTATATAAAATAAATGAAAAGGTAATAATATATAATATTATATTATATATTATATACTATACAATATATATTGTATAGTATATAATAAATAATACTATATTATTTAATATTGTATTGCAAATCGAAATAATAAAATAAATAAAAGTTTAAGTAAATATTTTGGGGGCTCGGCTCTACCGAAACCCCCACCTTCGTGCCTTGTATGCGCGCAGTGCTACGAGTGGAGGAATTGTGCTCCTCACACCAGCTGGTGTGGGAGCACAGCCCCCCCGTCACTCGCTAGTGGCGGCGGCAGGGGATCAAGGCCTGCCGATCACCGCTAACGGGTGGCGGTGGAGCTGTGCTCCCACACCCGCGGATGTGTGGAGCTCAGTCATTTCTCAGGCGGGTTTTTGGGGTGCGAAACCCTTATTTTTTTGGAAAAAAAAATACATTAAACAAAATCTTGTTAATTGCTGCAAATACAAATAAAAAAAAATGGCAATGTTGTTACTAAATCTTACAAATAGAAAATGAAATTTCCATTCCTTCTCTGCCATGCCACAGATTCACAGTTATACCCCAAATTTGGATAGATTTTAAAAAAACTCATCTTGCCATACTTCTATAAATAATAAAAAAAGAAAACCCAGATTCATATGACTGATAAATCGCCATTTCTATGGCATGTTAACAAAAATTCATTAACATTTGATCTGTCAGATGGGTAAAAAAAAAAGACATACAATACTGTGGGCTCTATATTGCTTGATTCAAGCTATTACCCTGCAGCCACATTGCAAAATCTATCTGACCCATTAACGAAATCAGTAGAAGGATCTACTCGGATTAGAAGAAAGAGATTCTCTTATGGATTAAGAGATCTCTTGCTTTAACTCTTCCACACACACTGTGAGATGCACAACAACCCATCTCTTCATTTCTTCCTCAGACCTGCACAAAAGAGAAACAATAATGAGAAATTTTAGGGTTTGTAGAAGTTTTAATGATGCCCCAACCCTAATTTTGAATTAGGGTTTGGAGGGCCCATTCATTATTATATAATTTTATTTAAGTGGTTATGTTTCTCTTATGAACTTATTTATTGAATAAGCTGTGGCCATTTTTTTTTTAATTGAGCAAAGGTAGAGAAATTTAATTGGTGAAATGATATTTTGTTTTCTTAAGGTTAGTGCTAAATTTAAGAGAGATATTTTTAGAAGATTAGTAAAATTTATAATGTTAGTAGTTATTAAGTTTAATAATTAAGGTTAATTTTTCCCTTCGCTATGATTTATTATTATCATTAATTCAAATTTAGTTATGGCTTTTATCTTCTTAGTATTTTTTTTAATATCGAAGAATTTTGTAAGATGAAAAAAAAGTTATAAATGTCTTTAATTTAATTATTATTATTTTTGGCTAAAAATTCTCATAGTAATCTTAATCTTATTTTCCACACAAATTTTGTATGAATAAAATTAATGGAATGTTATTTCAGTGTAATAATTAACATTATTAACCTTAGTATTAATGGTATAGTTATCCTTAAGGATTATTAATCAGGAGAAGAAAACTTAGATTATATGAGTATTAGCTAGGTTTATATTTGATTTGCTATTTCTAAATAAATCTATCCTTTAGCGAATTAAATCACCCTTTGAGAAACCATAGGGATACGATATTCCCTTTAAAACTTCTATAATCTTCCTCGTCGCCTAATGACTTCCATCGTGTAGGGGAGGGAGGCACGACAACACTTGCCTCATGATCCCTTATGAGTCATTGGGTGACTCGCCCAAGCGAGCTTACGATTCCAAAGCTTCGCGTCAAAGGGCTTTTGTGTAACCTGGTTGTCTTAGGTGTATATTATAGTTTGTTCAAAAAAAATAAATTATTGTTGTGTTTATGTTCGATTATTTTGGGCATTACAGAGTTGACCTTGTGGCTCTGCATCACTCATATTGGGAATAACTAGACAGTTTTTGGGAATTGAATAATTTGACCCCTTAAACTTCAAATATAATTTTTATGGAAGGAAGGAAGTTTTTTGGTAACATTGAGATCTTCCTACTCAAAGTTATAGGGTCTCACTAGTGTGCATGTAGTCATACCATAATTTATTTGAATACTATTTCTAAAATTCATTTCCTGAACATATTTTTTTTAATTAATAATGAAAAATATGTTTAGAAATTAGCTCATTTGGAGCACCGGGAGGAAATAAATGAGAAGATAAAACCTCCATTTTTGCCCCAAAAAACATAAGAAAAACATTGTCATTAAATCTTACAAACTTCTTGTTATACATATGAGGTAATGCATGACCAATTTACAGTCCACCCATTGTGGATTAAAGGGAATTTAATCCAATACAAATATACATGTTATGTGCACATGTATTCAAATAGATTTGACATTACAACATTTTGTATCTCCATTTAGTTGAATGAACCAACTGGATCTGTCCTACTCTTTATTGTCTCAAGTATTGCCTCATGGTCTAACTCATGAACCTTCCAAAGGGTTTTATTGTGTGGGTTTCTTATATATCTAGTTAAGTGGACATTTAATGAAACAATGATGTTCAAATAATGAATAATCTTCTTGTGTGTCTCCCAATCCTCGAACAACCACAACCTAGGGTTCTTCATACCATACCGTTTGTCATGTACCAGTTACAACCACTACTCCTATAGGGTATTCTAATTATTCACCATTGATAGCCAAGTGATCCAATTTATTTTTTGTCCCAACACAATGACACAAATAATAATTTGTCCTTTCTTCATTGTCTTCAGGTGCAATAACAACAAAAACATGGCCTGCAATGAAATAAACATAATGAGGAGATTAATTGACTGAATATTTATGATAAAGTACTAAATTTGAGATTAATTGTATGTGGACAATTTACCTGGTTGTACTAGATCATATAAGCAGTCGAAGTCAATGGATGATTCCATTTATGTTAGTTACAGGGATCCATAGGGAAAATGAGAGTTAAGTGGGCTCAAAACTTGTGTATCCCATTTGTTAACCCATTCCTTTGACTCGCACCAATCTCAGTCTTCATCTACACATGATGAAAAATAGAATTCCATATGTTGTGTGTGGATACTCCATGAACTTGTATTAGAGATTCTAAAATAGTGTATTTCACTCGATCCTATCAGTGTACAACAATCCTCATAAGGATCAATGTTAGTTTCATCCATCAACCAAATGAATCTATGAATCGTAGATTCACCTTCATTACCTGGACCCATTATAGCATTACAAGACTAGACGATACATCTCACATCTAAAAATGTTGCTTTCTCTTTGTACTTTAATTCTTCATGTACCAAGGCTCTTTTAATACATGCACCCACACCATTGTACTCTCCCTTTCCATGACCAACCTCTATGAAATTCCATATATACTAAATACCAGGGATATTATGCATCCTGCTCAACCAATAAAATATTTGAGAATTCTTGAATTGTGATGCATAATTGTCTAACCATATGACATGTTGACAATCTGATCTGTTAGCCAAATCACCATAACATAGTTGAAAGAACTATGTACACACTTTTTAGAATGTGATCGATCATTGTTGATGTAAAAATGATACTCCCTTGAAATATCTTCTTGTTCTCCTATGTACTGTTAGGTGAATGCATTAATCCTATATGAACAAATATAGCAACATGTTGAGAGATGTAATACTTTTCTTGCACCTCATTTTGTAGTTGTAGTGTGTAGTTATCGGCAAAGTCTACAACTGAAACAATGGTATCAAGTGGGAATGTGTCCTTTCACAACTTGAATTGCATATCCAACTATCAAGCTCTATGTGTATGTCTTACATACTCATACATAGTTTTTTCATGAAAATATCTATGAACTGATACATTGGAATCTTTTCAATAACTAAATCACATATTTTACCCTCTTTTCCATCTTTTAGAGCATATGCCATAGTCTTATATTTTCCAAATTCCACTATTTCATTTCCAATTGCATGTGTACTGGTCCAGGAGCACCTAGGTTCTTGGCTAGCCTAACTCCTAGATTTTGGCTTGTAGTGACCTCAGCCAAGTCATTGTCCAATAAGGATTTAGAGAAGTCCCTAGTGTGTGTGTGTGAAGAGATCCAAGATGTTTAGGAAGGTTACTAGTAGTCTTAACTAAGGTTGTCTTAGGTTTGAGAGGACCTAAGAAGGTTGGTCTACTTGCCATTTCAGGATGCCAGTCAGTCAAAGCATAGGATCAACTATATGAAATGGAGAATTAATATAGGAAATGGTCCTAGGAGAGTTAGAATAGTCTTAGAGGTCATTTAAGACCCATTTGGATGACTTGGGAAAAGTTGTCAACAAAAATGTAAAAGTTTTCAATGACAACTTTGTAATTTTGCAAAGTTGTCATGACAACATTTTGTCAATTGATTATTTGAGGGCCAGGGTTGGTTAGGGGACTTTATAACCGATTTGGATTAGTTCCCCTAAGTTATTTAAGACTTATTATGACTAAGATAAAGGGTTGGATCTTTGTAATAAGTTTACTTTTTGTTTATCAATAGACTGGTGTGACTGTGAGACCATAATAGTGACTAAAGCTTGGTTATCCTCAAACTATGGATTAGGCCAGAGCGTTTTCATTACATGTATTAGTTTTACATATTTTTCTAATTTCTTTTGTGTTCTATTTTTGGTATTTAGGATTTTCTTTTGTGTGTTAATAAATTTCTCCTTTGTGACCAGTTTACTGGTTCATCCAGAGTGAAGAGCACAAAAATGGTCCTAGCATGAAAACCCATGGAGGGAACTGTATGAACCTTTGGGATATGCTATGGTATTGTAAATACTTTGTATATATGTATTATTGTGGCTAGGTTTGTAGTGGAATTATTTTTGGAGTCAAGCCCTAGGCGAGCCAGAGCATGCTCGGTTAGGAAGCTTGACAGTGAAGCAGCAAATGAGAGAAGGATCAGGAATTGAGGAAGTCAATCCAAGTGCATAATAGTGAAGCTTAGATGTAAAAAACTCAATCCTAAGAAGGAGATTCCTTGATCAATCCGACAAGAGGTGTAAAAGAAAAACCCTCACTAAAAACCAGAGGGACCTAATTAGGCCTAGAAAATAGGCATGATTGTAGGAAAGTACAGTACGACCAACTTGAGGATCCAAGAACTTGTGAATCTAGGAGAACTTCAAAAAGCGTGTCAGAATATGGTTTTATTTTTTCAACTTGTTTGGAGATTTTAGGAGCTATGTACTAAAAAGTGAGTTTGGAGACCTATAAAGGCCTAATAGGGCTTTAAGCTTAGTTCTTGGAGATCGACTTGTGAAGGAAGATAGATGGAGGGTGATACACCTCAAATCAAGTCAAAAAAATCTTAAAAGAAGCCTTCTAACCTAATTGCATAGTAATGAAAGTTGTTTGGTAAGAGGATGAATTCAAGAAATGGGTTCATGTGAAGGAGTTAAGGACAAAGAAGGGAAACACACCTTGGTAGTGAGGTCTAGTGGAGAGGAGGTGATTGTCAAGAATCCCTCGGTGAATAGGGTCTAAGGTAACCCTAGTGAAGGCCAAGAGAAGGCCTAGAACAAGTCTTAAGTGAAATAGGACTAGATAGAAAAGACCTCCCTATCAAATTGGTATTAGAGCCAATCAAAGATTGGGGTAAGACATTAGTGTATGTTAGAAGGTGGGATTACATCAGTGGGAGAATCCACCATGGTAACCAATGCTGATTTAGCAAGGGAAGTGGTAGAACAAAAGGAGAGGAACCAGATTCTAGAAGAGACTGTTGAAGCTTTGAAGGATAAGCTTGATGAAGTTGTAGAGGCAGTTGGTAAAATGAAGGAGAAGATGGAAGTTGTAGATGACAAGGATAAAACAATAGTTGGGGAAGACTATATCCTTGAACCAGATCCACCAATAGAAGAAGAACCCTTCCTTAAAGCCATTAAGGCATTGGGAGGCAAAGCACTTGAGGGGATACCCATGTTCACTAGCAAGATGGACTCAGAGTTAGTCATGGAATGGATTGAAGGGTTGGAGAATCATTTTGAGTGTGAAGGTTCCTCAGAGGCATAGAGGGTGAAGGTTTCCAAGTCAAGACTCAGGGGACCAACCCTAACATGGTGGAAGTTCCTTCAAGAAGAGAGGGAAAGAGAAGGGAAAAGACCAATAGCCAATTAGAGGGATATGGTAATGAAGATTAAGGATAATTATTTGCCAGAGGATCATGAGATCCAAATGCACAAGAAAAGGCAAAATCTTAGGCAAAAGGAGATGGATGTGGCCTCTTACACCAAGGAGTTTCAAAAGCTTTGTTTAAGGTCCAAAGTTCAAGAAGAGGAGAGTATTTGGGTAGCTAGATACTTGGGTGGATTAAGGTGGAGTATCCAAGAAGAAATTAGTTTTTGGACTCCTACTACTATTCACAAGTGCTTTCAATTAGCACTTAAGGTAGAAGAGAAGAACAAGAAGAAGCAAGACTCTACTCCAAGAGTTAGAGGTAGAGGGAGAGACTCTAGAGGACATAGAGGTGGCTATGGTGGAAGAAGTAATGAGCCAAGAAGTCAAGGAGAATCTAAGTTGGTTGAAAAAATCAATGAGCCAAGTGGAAGAGGTAATTGTGGCATAGGAAGATTATTTCAAGGTGGAAGAGGAAAATCAAGTAGTTTTAGCAAAGGGTCACACTTTTCAAGCATGTAGTGCTACCATTGTGGTCAACTAGGCCACCCTACCTGTAGGTTCCCTGATAAAGCTTCTAGCTCACAAGGGGAGAAGAAGATAGATTATGCACAAGAGGAGGTGAGTAGTGTGAAGTCACCAAAGGTTAGCTTGGATTCAGAACATGGTGAGAACCTCATGTTTAGGAGGGTTCTGTGTATGATTGAACGTGGACCTCAAATCCAACACACACGCAACATAGTCCTTACTCACATGATCAAATTACGGGAAAGAATATGAATTATTCAATTCGAAATCCATTGTGAAGCGACCTGTTGCCTCTTATGTAGTTGGGGTGTTTAAAATTGCTCTCAGATTGAAAGCCAACAACCATAAGACCGATTCTACAATGGAAGATTTAAAAGAAAAGCATATGCAAGAAATCAAATTGCAATTAAACTAGTATGAATGCAATTAATCTAAAATGAGAATGTAAATTCTTTTTGGTATTTTCAAATAAGAATGCAACTAGATTAAGAACAAGTAAGAAAACTAATTAGATGAGAGAAAATGCAATATTATGCTAAATGAACTAACTAAAATAATTCACTCAAAAGCTTTGAATCTCAAGAGATGTAGTAGAATTTTGCTATTATCTATGTGCTCTCAAAAGTTGGATCTTTGGAAAGGGAAAACAAACTCTTTAAATAGAAATGCCAAAAGGGGAATGAAGAGTTTCTTGATTTGAAACTCTTGACTCTTCATTCCTCTTTGAGACTCTTCACTTGTTTGTTGGAGAATGAGACAAATATGCAAGCAATTATTTAATTAAAGAATGGAATTTTTGCCACATGTGGGGTATGACTCTTCGAATAATTTGAATAATTAAATTCAAATAAAGAGGTGTCCATTCGAATAACTAAATAATATTAATTCCTTTTTGATGTGTAATTAGCTAAAGGGGGTAGATTTAATTTAATTAGAAAGCACTTAGGACTTTAGAATTAAATTAATTTATCATAGGGATAATTTAGCTAATATAAGTCAAAGATTTTAGGAATTAATTTAGTATTTGATTATTGCAATTTAGGGTCTTTGCAACTGACATCAAGTCAAATAGAGCCAAGTAGGAGAGAGAAAATTGTCTAGTGAGATAGGACTTTGATGACATAGAAAATTGAATAAATGCACCAAAATTGATTGAAATGATTAGGTGCCAATTTTGGGGTATTACAGGTTCTACTCAAGGAACCAGTCAAGGAAAAACCTAAGCATAGAAGGGTTGTCTTTAGGATCAAATGCAAGATCCTTGGCAAAGTTTGCAAAGTTATCATTGATTTAGGTTCAACTGATAACATAATTTTAGAGGAGGCAGTCCAAAAATTGAAACTTGTGAGGATACCTCATACTCATCCTTACAAAGTGACTTGGTTAAATAAGGGGCAGAATGTTCTAGTGAATGAACAAGTGTGGGTGGAGTTCATGATAGGTGGTTATCAAGATAAGATGTTGTGTGACATCCTACCAATGGATGCTTGCCATTTTCTACTAGGAAGACCATGGCAATATGACTGGGATGTAGTCCACCATGGAAAGAAGAATATGTACAACTTCAAGAAGGATGGAGTTACCTATAAAATATAGTCACTTATGGAGGAAGGAGCTACAAGTACATGTGATCCTAATGTACTTTTGATGAGTGGGAAGGAGTTGGACTAGCCATAGTCCTAAACCCTAAGGAAGAGACCAAGGTACTACACCCCACCTTGCCAAAAGAAGTACAACACCTATTAGATCAATTTAAAGACATAACCAGTGATGGACACCATCTACTCTTCCTCCTCAAAGAGAAATCAGTCATCAAATTGACTTTTTACTTAGAGCATCTTTTCCTAACAAAGCAGCATATAAAGTGCCCCAGACCAGGACAAAGAGATTGCAAGGCAGATTCAAGAGCTTCTTGATCAAGGGTTGATAAGAAATAACATTAGCCCATGTGTTGTCCTAGTGGTTCTGGCACCAAAGAAGGGAGGTAAGTGGAGGTTATGTACTGATTCTAGGGAAATCAATAGGATAACCATTAGATATAGGTTTCCAATCCCTAGAATAGAAGACCTTATGGATTGTCTTGGGGGGTCTCAATACTTCACTAAAATTGACCTTAAAAGTGGGTATCATCAAATTAGGATGAAGGAAGGGGATGAGTGGAAGTCAACCTTTAAAACTAATAAGGGTCTTTATGAATGGCTAGTTATGCTCTTTGGGCTTACAAATTAACCTAGTACATTCATGAAATTAATGAATGAGGTCCCAAAATATTACATAGGTAGGTTTGTTGTGGTGTACTTAGATGATATCCTCATCTTTATCAAGACCAAGGAAGAACATATGCAACACCTAGGGATTATCTTGAGAATGTTACATGAAGAGAAACTAGCCATCAATCTAGAGAAGAGTGAATTCCTCAAGCAAGAACTAGTCTACCTAGGCTTTGTGGTGTCTCAAGGTGACCTTAAGATGGATCCAAGTAAAGTAGAAGCCGTACTAAGTTGGCCCACTCCTGAAACATGGATATAAGTGAGGAGCTTCCCTGGATTAGCTCATTTCTATAGAAAGTTCATACGAGGCTATAATGAAATATGTGCACCTTTGCTAAATACTATCAAAGGAGGAGCTAAGACCAATTTTATATGGACCAAGGCATCTGAAGAAGGTTTTGAAAAAATGAATCAAAGAGTTGAAAATTAGCCTATCCTAGTCCTACCAATCTTTGACAAGCTACTTATAGTGGAATGTGATGCAAGCAACATAGTAGTGGGAGCAGTCTTGAACCAAGAAGGAAGACCGGTTGCATTTTTAAGTGAGAGATTGAATGAGGCTAAATCAAGGTATTCCTCAAATGATTTGGAGCTCTATGCATTGATACAAGCACTCAAGAAATGGAGGCACTACCTATTGCCTAAGGATTTTTTGGTCTATACAGATAACCAAGCATTAAGCTACATCACACTCAAGAAAAGCTAAGTCATAGGCACATCAAGTGGATGGACTTTCTCCAAGCCTATACCTTTACCATTATACATAAGAAGGGTCTAAATAACAAGGTAATTGATGCACTTAGCTGAAGGTTGCTAACTGTCCAAGAAATCTAGCTTCAAAGCATTGGTTTAGAGGGATTTAAGGAACTCGACAAGGAAGATGAGGACTTCTCCAAGGCATATAAGGTATGTGATGAATTTGAGAATCACTTTCATAGTGAGTTTGCCGACTACACATTGAAAAATAGTTTGTTATTCAAGGGTAATCAGTTATGTGTGCCCAAGGCTTCAATGAGGGAGAACCTTATACAAGAAAAGCATAATGGGAGCCTTAGTGGACACTTTGGCTTGAATAAGACATTGGACCTAGTGCAAAGGTTTTACTATTGGGCCAAGATGCCAAGAGATGTTACGAGGTATGTAGAGAAATGTATCATTCTCCAAAAAGATAAAGGAACATCTACCAATGTAGGGTTATATTAGCCTTTACCCATCCCAAATAGGCCATGGGAGTGTCTAAGTATGGATTTTATAGTAGGCTTTCCTAAGACAACTACTAGTTTTGATAGTGTCTTTGTGGTGGTTGATAGGTTTAGTAAGATGAGCCATTTCATACCATGTAAGACCACACATGATGCCATATATATAGCACATCTTTTTTTCAAAGAAGTGGTAAGGATTCATGGCCTACCAATCAGCATTATGTCAGATATGGATGTCAATTTTATGGGGCACTTCTGGAAAGACATTGTGGAAGAGACTAGGCACTAACCTTTCATTTGGTTCAGCATATCATCCTCAAATGGATGACCAAATAGAGGTGACTAATAGAGTGTTGGGAAACCTCTTGAGATGTCTTACAAAAGAGTATGGGCAAGTGTGGGACGGGGTGTTACCACAAGCTGAATTTTCTTATAATGACAACATAAATAGGTCTACTGAAAAGAGCCCATTTGAAGTGGTGTATGGAATGCACCCAAGAGGTGTGTGTGAGCTTAGAGAACTAGGTAATCAAGGAGGAGTGAGTGGTCATGCTTATGACTTTTCTCAATATATGCAAGAGGTACATGAATAGGTAAGAAGGACATTGGTAGAAGCCAACCAAAAGGTGAAGACTAGAGTTGATGAAAGGAGAAAGGATTTGCAGTTTGAAGTAGGTGATTGGGTGATGGCATACCTCAATAAGGAAAGGCTTCAGAAAGGCATACCCAACAAGCTCCAAATGAGAAGAGTTGGACCATGGAAGGTTCTAGCCATGTATGGCTCAAATGCATACAAAATAGGCTTACCTAGTGACCTATCCATATCTCTAGTTTTCAATGTTCAATATTTGGTTAGATACAAGGGACTTATGTCAAAGAGGAAGAACATAGTCCAGATGTTCATACTAATGTTAAAGACCTCAAATTACTAGTCCAAATGAAGCCCCAAGCTGAGAAGATACTAGAATCAAGGGTGAAGAAATAAACTAGGCATGGTGTCTACATGGAACACCTTGTGAAGTGGAAGTCCCTACCTAAATTAGAGGCTCACTAGATAGCAGAGAATAGCTTCAAGAAGCTAGGAATTGATTTGGAACTCTTGTCTCCTAATGGCACTTAGTTTCTTGTTGCAGGGGGATTATGGTGTAGGAGCACCTAGGTTCTTGGCTAGCCTAACTCCTAGATTTTGGCTTGTAGTGACCTTAGCCAAGTCATTGTCCAATAAGGACTTAGAGAAGTCCCTAGAGTGTGTGTGTTTGTGTGTGTGAAGAGATCCAAGATGTTTAGGAAGGTTACTAGTAGTCTTAACTAAGGTTGTCTTAGGTTTGAGAGGACTTAAGAAGGTTGGTCTACTTGCCATTTCAGGATGCCAGTCAGTCAAATCATAGGATTGACTATATGAAATGGATAATTAATATAGGAAATGGTCCTAGGAGAGTTATATTAGCCTTAGAGGTCATTTAAGACCCATTTGGATGATTTGGGAAAAGTTGTCAACAAAAATGTAAAAGTTGTCATGACAACATTTTGTCAACTGACTGTCTGAGGGCCAGAGTTGGTTAGGGGACTTTCTAACTGATTTGGATGGGTTACCCTAAGTTATTTAAGACTTATTTTGACCAAGAAAAAGGGTTGGATCTCTTTAATAAGTTTAGTTTTTGTTTATCAATAGATTGGTGTGACTGTGAGACTGTAACAATGACTAAATCTTGGTTATCCTCAAACTATGGATTAGACTAGAGCATTTTCATTACATGTATTAGTTTTACATAGTTTTCTAAGTTCTTTTGTGTTCTATTTTTTGTAGCTAGGCTTTTCTTTCATGTGTTAATAAATTTATCCTTTATGACTAGTTTACTGGTTCATCCAGAGTGAAGAGCACAAAAATGGCCCTAGCATGAAATCCCATGGAGGGAATTATACAGCCCTTTGAGATTTGTTGGTGCATTGTAAATACTTTTTATATATGTATTATTGGCTAGGTTTGCAGTGGAAGCATTTTTGGAGTCAAGCCCTAGGTGAGGCAGAGCATTTCCCGGTTAGGAAGCTTGATAGTGAAGCATCAAATGAGAGAAGGCTCAGGGATTGAGGAAGTCAATCCAAGTGCAGAATAGTGAAGCTTAGATGTCAAAGACTCAATTCTAAGAAGGAGAGTCCTTGATCAATCTGACCAGAGGTGTAAAATCCAAACCCTCATTGAAAACCAAAGAGACCTAATTAGGCCTAGAAAATAGGCATGGTTGTAGGAAAGTACAGTACGACCAACTTGAGGATCCAAGAACTTGTGAATCCAGAAGAACTTCAAAAAGGGTGTCAAAATATGGTTTTAGTTTTTCAACTTGTTTGGAGAGTTTAGGATTTATGTACTGAAAAATGAGTTTGGAGACCTACAAAGGCCTAATAGGGCTTTAAGCTTAGTTCTTGGAGATTGACTTGTGAAGGAAGATAGATGGAGGGTGATACACCTTAAATCAAGTCAAAACAATCTTAAAAGAAGCCTCCTAGCCTAATTGCATAGCAATGATAGTTGTTTGGTAAGAGGATGAATTCAAGGAATGAGTTCATGTGAAGGAGTTAAGGACAGAGAAGGGAAGCACACCTTGGTAGTGAGGTCTAGTGGAGAGGAGATGATTGTCAAGAATCCCTTAGTGAATAGGGTCTAAGGTAACCCTAGTGAAGGCCAAGAGAAGGCCTAGAACAAGTCCTAAGTGAAATAGGACTAGATAGAAAAGACCTCCCTATCATGTACTCTCCATATGTTGACAAATTGGAAAATGTTGTAAACCACCACAATCTATGCATGTACCATTCAAGCATGAGAGCTTTTAAAATTGTTGAGCATCCAATCTTTCACATAAAATGGTATATATTAATTCCATTGAAAATCTAGTTGGGTCATTTATGTTATAGTCTTGCAAAATATTGTTGAAATGTGAATCTACGCATATATTCCTATAAACTTCAAAATGCTTAGAAAATTCAATGTGTGCCCTACAACAACAAGTTGTGCATGTGTGATTTGCCTTCACATAAAAAGGTTTAACCATTTGAAAATATCTTTGACTAATTTTAATTTGAGGTTACATACGTATAAATATTGCAAAGAATTATGTCTGAGTTGAATCCAAAAAATGTTTCAGATGTGGAATGTGGATTTGACTACCAATCTTCCTTCTTACAAAATCTCTTTGATTAGGAGATAATCATGTGTTATTCTTCCAAAATTATTCAATCAAGGATTTCAAAGATTCAATAATTACTTTATCTTTTCATGGTAGTCTACTAGAAAATGCCTACAACTCATTATTATTTGGATCTCCCACTCTTTGACCCCTTCCCACAGCTCTCATTAGAGGCTTTATACTTATTTTCAGTACTTTTCTTATGTTTGTAATGTGTCTATATTTCTTCGTTTGAGTGCTTACTATTGTTGATGTAAGTACATGTCATGTGATCTATCACTATATTTTGTGCGTGATGTAGAGCCCACGCTATCATATGCAGTCATTAGATTCTTTACAATATTTTTTTCACTTGACTCATCCATTTTTCTTAGCCCAAGAATCTTCATGATGGGCCTAAATTTCAAATTTCTCATCATTTTAACAAATAGTTGACATCTTCCTATCATATTTAAATTCTCCAAAAATGATCTCCAAATACGGTTAGCATTTTTTTGACAAGTACACTTGGTAAAATGGTCAAGAATTTCTTGCAAAATGTTAGTATCAATATCAATCAAATATTTTTGCTTTCTATAAACAATTCTAGGAGCATCAACAACATTATATGTGAATTGTGTACCTTGAACTAAAGATGACATTCCTTGAAATTAATATGTGAAAGATGGATCCTCACCAACTTGAGATTTTAATGGTGTGCCTTCAAAATGACATGATGTTGTGCCCACACCTTTGAATGTAGACAATGGTGTTCCTTCAACATGATACAATGTTGTGCTTGCACCTTAGATTGTAGACAATGATGTGTTGTCAACATGATACAATAGTGTGCCTACACCTTGGGATGTAGACAATGGTGTGCTTTCAACATGATACAAAGGTGTGCCTACACCTTGGGATGTAGACAATGGTGTACCTTCAACATGATACAATGTTGTGCCTCCAACATTGGATGATGATCTCTTCAACTTGGGAACTCATAGATGATGTGCCCACATCTTTGTAATTCGATTATTTTGTTGCACGCAAGTTTCTCATTCATTGCATTTTTATTTCCAATTCTAATTCTCTATTATGTTATATTGATGTTTCACGTTCCTCATCCAAAGGAAAATCTTCTTCTAGGGTATGCAATTTTTTGTGTTCACAAAGTTGTCTCATTCTTTCCCTTTTATTCTCTTTGTCTCTTTCATGCTCTTCTAGTGTTAGAGTCTTTGCTTGTTTCCTCAGCATGATGATAATTTCTACATATGAATTCATTACAATTTTCAAATTATAATATTAATCTATTACAATAAGTGAAGTTATAATATCAATCTATTACAATAAGTCAAATTATAATATAAATCTATTATAATATTAAAAAAATAATATAAATATAAATTACAATATGTCAAATTATGCCTTCAACAAGTCCATATCATATCAATTATATTAAAAGGACTCTTTATTCACAATTCACATGTAAAAAATAAAAAAACTTACCTCAATCGATCAATTTTGGTGAAGAATGCTTGACTTTCGCACTTCGATGTTGATTTTTAACAAAAAGGTGGTGAAAATTGATAGAATATTCTTCTTTGTGACCTTCAACACCATGAAAAGTGAATATTTATCAGACAAACATAGAAACCAGATAGTATACAGAAAATGTGGGCCTCTTTCACGAGTTTCTTAACTACACTATTTTTTGTATTCTTGCATAGCGTGTACATATTATAGGATGTACACACTATGTAAGAAATACAAAATGATAAAGGGAGAGAGGGGGTTAAAAGGGGGGAGAGAGAAAGGGTAAGAAATAAAGAGATAGAGGGAGAAAAGTGGAGAGATAAAGGGTGGCATCGTGAGAGAGAGAGAGAGAGAGATAAGGTGAGAAGTGGAAAGATAGAGAGAAGGTATGAATGTGGGAGAGAGATTGAGAGAGGCTCGTAAGGGGTATTAAGGGGTCCTTTGACATCTTATGACCCCTTAGGACCCCTAAGATGTATATTTAGAGGTCCTTAAGTGTCCTAAGGGTTTTTAAGGGGTCTTATGACTCCTTACAACTCCTTATGAACCTTAGGGACCCTAAGATGCATTCTTAGCGATCGTAAGGGCTCTTAAGGAATTGGAGGACACATCATGACTGATACAATGTATTCTTAGGGTCCCTCAAGGGTCGTAAGCATTCCTAAGGGATCTTATAACCCCTTAGAACTCCTTACAACCCCTTAGGGACCCTATGATGTATTTTTAGCGGTCCTAATGGGTCGCAAGGGCTCTTAAGGGGTTCTAGGACACCGTATGACACCTTAAAACCCCTTAGGACCCATAAGTTGTATTATTCGGGGTCCTAAAGGGTTGTAAGGGGTATTAAGGGGTCCTATAACACCATATGACCCCTAATATGTATTCTTATGGGTCCTCAAGGATCATAAGATTTCCTAAGGGGTCGTAGGACACCTTATGACTCCTTACAATCTCTAAGATGTATTCTTAGGGGTCTCAATGGGTTGAAAGGGATCTTAAGGGGTCCTAGTACACTATATGACCCATTACAACCCTTAATTTGTATTCTAAGGGGTCCTAAAGGATTTTAAGGGATATTAAGGGGTCTTATGAAACCTTATAATGCCTTATCACCTCTTCAAACCCCTAAGATGTATTCTTAGGGGTCCTCAAGGGTCGTAAGGGTTTCTAAGGGGTCTTATGACCCCTTATGACTCATTACAACCCCTTAGGGCCCCTAAGATGTATTCTTAGGGGTCATGATATGTTGTAAGGAATCTTAAGGGGTCTTACGACACTATATGACCCCTTACAACCCCTTAGGACTCATAAGTTATATTCTTAGGGGTCCTAAAGGGTCATAAGGGGTATTAGGGGTCCTATGACACCTTATCACCTCTTCGAACCCCTAAGATGTAATCGTAGGGGTCCTTAAGGGTTTTAATGAATCCTAAGGGGTCTTAGGACACCTTATGAATTCTTAAAACCCATTAGGGCCCCTAAGGTGTATTCTTAGGGGTCATAATGGGTCATAAGGTCTCTTAAGGGGTCCTAGGACACTATATGAGCCCTTACAACCCCTACTTTGTATTCTAAGGGGTCCTAAAGTGTTGTAAGGGGTATTAAGGGGTCCTATGACATCTTATGACCCCTTTGGACCCTTAATATGTATTCTCAAGGGTCCTCAAGGGATGTAAGGGTTCCTAAGGGGTCTTATGACACCTTATGACTCCTTACGACCCCTTATGGACCTAAGATATTTTCTTAGGGGTTCTAATGGGTCATAAGTGAACTTAAGGTCTCTTACGACATTATATGACCCCTTATGACCCCTTAGGACCCATAAGTTGTATACTTATGGGTCATAAGGGGTATTAAGGGGCCCTATGACACCTTATGACCCGTTAGGACCCCTAAGATGTATTATTAGGTGTCCTCAAGGTTGTAAGGGTTCCTGACAGGTCTCACAACACCTTTTGAATCCCTACGACCCCTTAGGGTCCCTAATATGTCTTTGTAGGGGTCCTAATGGGTCATAAGGGCTCTTAAGGGGTCTTAAGACATAGTGTGACCCCTTAGGACCCATAAGTTGTATACTTAGAAGTCCTAAAGTGTCGTAATGGGTATTAAGGGGTCCTATGACACCTTATGACCCCTTGTGACCCTTAAGATGTATTCTTTTGGGTCTTGAAGGGTCATAAGAGGTCCTAGGACACCTTATGACTCCTTACAATCCCTTAGGGACCCTAAGATGTATTCTTATGGGTCCTAATGGGTCGTATGGGCTCTTAAGGGGTCCTAGGACACTATATGACCCCTTAGGACCCAAAATTTGTAATCTTAGGGGTCCTAAAGGGTTGTAAGGGGTATTAAGGGGTCCTATGACACCTTATGAATCATTATGACCCCTTAGGACCCATAATATGTATTCTTAGGGGTTCTCTAGAGTCTTAAGGGTTCCTAAGGGGTCAGATAACACCTTATAATCACTTTGGGATCCTAACATGTATTCTTAGGGTTCCTAATGGGGCATAAGGGCTATTAAGGGGTCATAGGACATTGTATGACCCCTTGCAACCCTTTATGACCCACAATTTGTATTCTTAAGGGTCCTAAAGGGTTGTAAGGTGTAGTAAGGGATCCTATGATACCTTATTACCCCTTATGACTCCTAAGATGTATTATTAGGGGTTCTCAAGAGTCATAAGGGTTCCTAAGGGGTCCTAGGACTCCTTATGATTCCTTATGACCCCTTAGGGCCTATAAGATGTATTCTTAGGGGTCCTAATGGGTTGTAAGGGCTCTTAAGTGGTCCTAGGACACCTTATGACCCCTTACGACCCCTTATTTGTATTATAAGGGGTCCTAAAGAGTTGTAAGGGGTATTAAGGGGTCCAATAAAACCTTATGACCCCTTTTGACCCCTAAGATGTGTTTTTAGGGGTTTTCAAGGGTCGTAAGGGTTCCTAAGGGGTCCTAAGGGGTCCTAGGACACCTTATGACTCATTTTGACCCCTTAGGTCCTCTAAGATATATTATTATGGTTCCTAATGGTTTGTAAGGGGTCTTAAGGGGTCTTGGGACACCTTAAAAGCCCTTATGATGTTGGAAATTTGGCTAACTAGGATAATCAAAATGTTGTAATTATGGAAACATATACTCACTATGAAGATCACACAATAGAAGAAAATAGTCTTGTAAGAGCACACTAGAAAATTGTCTAAGTACAATAGTGTTTTACAGTCTAATCGGAGATAGTTTTGATTAGCGATATTCACAGAAGCAGGTTTAGTACATGCGCACTTGAACATGGATAATTCTATGTATATCAAAGCTACATATGAAAGCGCAAGTCTGTACGAAAGGAGATATTAAAGAATTACAAAGATAGTGTTGAGCCGACCTGAACAGAGTAGAAGACATAAGTGATCATATTAAGTTAAGGGATTATTTTGTTTATCAAAATGATGAATTAACCTTGTATGGATGACATCCTAGATGTTAACCCTAAGACAACATGAATTGGTTTTATATTTTGAGAAGAGTTTATGTATTGTAAGCCGACTGGAAGTTATTAATTGTAATAACTTGTATAAATGTAAGAACTATGTAATGTGAAATGTACATATGATACATATAACAATTGTAATGAGAATAGTCTGAAAGAAAAAACCCTGTTAGGGGTGGATGGCACACTTCCAAAGAACACTGCTCAATGAAGAAGGCTACAACCTCCTGATAATTAGATATCAAGATGTTCAATGTAAGTGAATCTACCATAGTCTTCTGGTTCTTTTCTACTTTCTTCTGTGTTCTTGTCATCAAACTCATCAACACGGACATTAGTACTTTCAATTATCTTATTTGTAACCTTATTCAGACATTTATATGCTTTACTCTTAGTAGAATATCCTAAGAATATTCCTTCATCACCTTTAGAATCAAATTTCTCATTTCTCTCATCTTTCAGAATAAAACATTTGCTTCCAAAAATTATGAAATAACTTATAGTAGGTTTGTGTGCAAACCATAGCTCATAGGGTGTTCGGTTGGTGTCCTTCTTCAATTGTACTTGGTTAAGCACATATACAGCTATACTGACAGCTTCCCTCTAGTATGTCTGAGAAATATTTTTTTGCAGCATTAGTGTTCTTGCACAGTCAATTATTGACTTGTTCCTTCTTTCAGCAATCTCATTCTACTGAGGTGTTCTCGGTGTAGAGACCTGTCTTTTGATACCATGCTCATTATAGAAATTAGTAAATTCATCAGAGATAAATTCACCTCCTCTATCAGATCTTAAGCATTTTAATTCTTTTCCAGTCTCTTTTTCTACCTTTGCCTTATACCACTTAAACATCTTAAATGCTTTAGATTTTTCTTTTAAGAACATAACTGTCATCAGTCTAGTATAGTCATCAACAAAAAGAATAAAGTATCTATCACCATAATAACTCTGAGTTCTCATTGGACCACATAGGTCGGTATGAACCAACTCAAGTATCTTCTTTGTTGAGTAGTCTTTGCTTTTAAAACTAGACTTAGTCATCTTACCTTTCTAACATTCATGACACATAGCATGATCCAGTTTTGACAAGTTAGGCAACCCTCTAACTCTTTTCTTCTTACTAATCTTGATCATGTTATCAAAGTTCACATGGCATAACCTTTTATGCCACAACCATGCATCTTCATCCTTCATTAATAAACAAGAAGACTGATCAATATCAAGATAAAATAGATTACCTCTGGATTGTGTACCGATTCCGACAAGTCTTCCTCCATCATCATAGATTTTTACCTTTCTTCTCTCAAAAGCAAGTCGGTGGCCTGAATTATTCAGTTGTGCCAAACTTTAACAAATTATAGTTCAGTCCATTTACCCAATATGCATTTTCACATTTTATTCTATCATTAATCATCAGTGAACCTTTACCTCTTACCATATAGGGTGCATCATTTCCCATCCTAACAGATCCTCCATCATATTCATCAAGTAGATCAAAATTCTCTACATCACCAATCATATGATGTGTACAGCCATTGTCTATGATCTATGTATCATTTCTGCTTACTTTAGAGATCAATGTTGTTTCTTCATGTTTCTCTTCTTCCTCTGAGTCATCTTTCATAGCAACAAATACTACTTCTACATCATCATCAGTATCAGATTCTAATTCTATATCTTTGACTATGTAACATACCTTTTTCCCTTTATCATAGCTATCTCGGTTATCTCTGTTGTTGTGTCGGTAGCCTCTGTTGACTCTTCTCCCATAGCTTCCTTCGGATCGGTCTTTGGATCTATCATCATCTTTCTTATTCAGACATCTAGCAGCGATGTGGCCAACTTCTTTACAATTAAAGCATGCCAAAGGTAGCTTACCTCTATACCTTCCTTTACCTTTGGGTAATCTTCTAGCCATAAGAGCTTCAAGCTCATCAAGTTCTTCATCTGTACCACTATCACTATCATTATTCTTACTATTCCTGCTACTAAATTTACCAATCTTCAAAGAAGACATGAAAGCGGATTCAACAAAAGGTACAACATTGTTGTCAAAGTTATTCAATTCAAAGGTTGTAAGCTTACTGATCAGTGTGTCGAGAGTAAGGTTGGATGTAGCTCTTGTTTCATGAATTGCAGAGATCTTGATTACATAAACTGGTAGTAAAGTTCTGAGAATCTTGCTTATCACTGTTTCATCATCAATAATTCCATCTGATGCTCGAATAGCATGTACTACCTCTTTTAGTCTATTTGAGTATTGCACAATGTTCTTACCTTCTTTCATCTTCATATCATCAAATCGACCTCTTAGGCTTTCTACTTTGGCTCTTTTAACATTCAAATCTCCATTGTATATTAGAGTCAGTTTATCCCACATGGCTTTGGTAGTAGTACATCCCTTAATGTCTTCAAATTCGGCATCGGTACAGGTAGCAACAAGTTCCATCATAGTAATATTGTGTTCATGCCTGTCTTTCAGTTGATCAAGTGTCAAGGGACCTGGTGTTGGTTCAATGTAGCCATTTTGCATCAGTTCTAGAGCAGAATTCCCAATTCCAGATATGTGCAACTTCATCCGGCTTTCCCATACTGCGAAGTTCTATTTGTTCAGCTTTGGCAATTCCCTCTTATACATCTTGAGATCTTTGTGCTGGAGTCCTTAAAACTTTGTTCTAAGCAACCACTGCTCTAATACCAATTGTTAGAATAACTGAGAGGGGGGTGAATTAGTTATCCAGTGTCCCAAAACAAAATGTATAATCCAAAACAAATTCTTCAACTTCTACTACTCGGTAAACATAAAATACTTTCATTGTCTATGCTTTTACTTATTATCAGTCTAAAACTTATAGTAGTTACCGATCAAATCTAACATGTAATATGCAAAGTATGATAACAAAAAAATATCACAATCAACACATAACACAAGAGATTTAACGTGGAAACTCTATGAAGGGAAAAACCACCTAGGACCGGCAACCCAAAAATGTTCACTCTTCTGAAGTGAGGTCGGTGAAGACACAACCTTGTTAAAGGTTACAAACACACTGTTAGGTGTGACCTTGTTAGAGGATTTTAGACAATAATTTATCATCCAACCAGCAGTCACTCTGGGGTTGACAGGATAACAATGTTCACTCTATGAATGAAACATAAAAAGACTTTCTTAGTCCACTCAGTTAAGAGATTTGACTGTGTACAATGGTTAAATATGTAACAGTAGATGATCTGCCTTAATACAACTTCAATTGCAGTTTACAGATCAATATTCAGCTCATACAAATCTTTTTGATCAATATATCACTTCATATTCAACTCTATATCAACTTACTGTTCGTGGGTAATTACTCTATGTAGCTCAGTAATTGTTCTGCAGTTCGGTTCTCACTAACCAGTATGATCAGAATGCATGAAAACTTTTTCACGCGATGATTCTGCAGTATCTTCTTCCTCTGGCATTGTTTCAACAATGAAACCAATGTCTCTTATATCGACGAGTAAATTGTTTTCTTTTTGTCCATCAGATTTTGCCGCTTAATCTCATTCATTGATTTTGTCACTTTAACCTTCTTCAGCTGATGTGTCAGTAACACATTTCAATCTACTCCATTAGATCTTCCTTGAATTATGTTAGCCGTCAATCTTCATAACAAACCTTATATGTTACCTCAATTTCATACACTTTCCAGGTCATCAATTTATCGGTTAAGCTAATCATTTAATTCCTTTCTATTCTGCTCCGTTAACAAAGAAATGTGTCGATTAACACTGCGCTCGGTATACATTACACTCCGTCGGTGTATACTGGAATGCTTCATTTACCGACAACACTGCTTTGTGTCTTTCAGCTCTATTCTTCATCATAGATGAATGCAACATAATAAAATCAATATCATCAAGTCATAGACTCATCAACAAGTTACTCAGTGTATTCATTATCATCATCTGTCATACACATCTTCCTCATGTAGATATTTATGTTCTTCATGTCTTTCACCTTTCTTCAAATGTATCAGTATAGTAACTTACAAGATAAGTACTGTCAAGCTAGTTGACATCAATGACAACATAATACTGATTTAATCATCTTACATATCTAATCAGCAACTCCTCAATGATCTTTAATCACATATTCTTCATTCAGGTTCTAAATCAATTGTCGTTCATCACTTACTAGATTAAAATCTTCCATCCCAAACTTTTTCAATACTTCTTTGATATACTTACTTTTAGAAATGAATATTCCTTTTCTTGATTGCTCAATTTGCAGTCCAAGAAAGAAAGATAATTCTCCAAGCATGGACATCTCAAATTCTTGTTGCATATTCATGTAAAATTCTTTACACATTTTGTCACTACCTCCTCCAAATATTATGTCATCCACATATACTACTACTACCAAAAGTTTGTTATTTTCAGATTTAATGTATAGATTACTATCTGTCATTCCTCTTTTGAAACCTTGATCTTGAAAATACTTATCCAATCTTGAGTACCAAGCTCTTGGAGCTTGTTTTAGCCCATAAAGTGCTTTTCTTAGTTGTCCTCAATTTTGACATCACAAAATTGTGGCAACGCTATGCAATTTTCTTGTCAATTCGTAGGAGTATCCTCTACGATTTGAATGTTTTGAATAAAGTGTTATAAAGACAATTCGTCATCCTTGAGAAACTCTTTATAACACACTTTTCACGCATTCTTTAAGTCCTTTTCTTTCTTTTTCTTTTCCTTGTTAGCTTTTTTTATCTTGATTTTCCCTTGAGCCAATAGCTCTTTGAAATATGCTCGTTTCGAGCTAACTTAGACATCAAACGAAGTTGTACAACTCAAGTTATGATGTAAAAGGTGGAGTTTTTCAAGCTGACTACATATTCTTTAAAAATCTTTAAAAGGTGGGGTTTTCAAAGTCAATTGCACGTGTTTGAATTATATGTAATAGGTTAAATGGATTTTAAAGTTCATTTTCAAAGTTCAACTCATTCTGAATTGATTTGACTATAGTTTTTAATATTTTCGTGAAATTGGCTTTAAAATAATCTAATTTCATGTTACTTTATTAAACACTATAGTTATATATTAAATTAAATTAAAATTAAAACACTTAAGTTCAAAAAGGTGTGGTTTTTATTCTTCATTGCATATCATCAACATGCAAAACACTTTTTAAAACCCACCTCTTTAAATTAAGTCTTTTATACATTAAATACGTTGTTTTTATATGCAATTGCATATGTAAAACATGTAAAAGTGGCTTTTTTAAAAGTCAAAAACATGTTTTATAAGAATGTGCAATTGAACTCAAAAAGAACGTATTTAATCATTTATGAATGTTGTTTTTATATGCGATTGCCTATTGAAAACAGTGTATTTAAAAACTCTCCAAGTGGCTTTTTTTCTCATGAAAGACATGTTCTAATCAATATGTAAATGCATTTGAAAAGAGCATATTTAAGGGAGAATTACTAAGGGTGTTGTTTTTTAAATCCAAATACATATCTTTTTATGTATTTTTACATGTGCAAACTTCTTTTTAAAATAGCGTATTTAATTCTTCCTTTTGGGTGTCATTTTTGAAGAGGATTGCATATGTTTTAAACTCATGCAAAGGCATATGAAAAGTGTGTTTTTAATGCCCAGCTCTTGGGTGTTGTTTTTAAACACATTTACATGTTTGTTTTTGTTTGTTTTTACTCTTCCAAGTTATGTTTTTCCTTGGACGTCGAATTTTGAGGGCTTTGCATATGTTCTTTTATGTGCAAATGAATATTTAAAACAACATTTTTAATGAACTACTTAGGGCGTCAAATTTCCAAGCCTTTGCATATGTTGAAAGATGTGTAAAGAGCACTCTAAAACGGCATTTTTTATGCAATCCCTAAGGATGTCATTTTCTATGTGCATTGCATATGTATTTGCATTCAAATAATGCATTTCCAACATTAAAGTTCTTGGGCGTTGAATTTTATATGCATTGCATATGTTGTTTGTAATACACAGCATATGTATTGTGATCAAAACAGTCCGTTCTTGATCACTTTTTTTTCAAAATTGCTTCATGGAAGGAGGGTTTAAGCATCTTCAATCATTTCCTCAGCCTATGAACTGATTTTGGTAAGTTATTTGTTCTTTTTAAGGATTTATTTTACCATTTTGATTGGGATTTATGCCCTAGACGCCGTTTTTCTTCCTCATTGCATATACAAGAAAATAGTCAAAATGGTTGCTATTTCTTGGCATTTTATCTCTCTTTGTTTTCCACTTGGCTGTATATGCATATTGACTCTCCAAAATCGAAAGAAAAAGACTAGGAAAGAGATTTATATATAGTTATGAAATCCCATCTTTCCTAAATCCAAAAATCCATTGATTCATTTCAAATTTTGGAAAATTTTCTTCTTGAGGATTGAGGTAATTTCTTCCTTAAGTTTTTCCACAATTCTTTCCAAGTTAATGTTTTGGTTTTTGATTAACATGTAAGTTTTCATTTCTATTTCAGATTTACATGTTATGTTTGTTTTAATGATCCTTCTTCTTCCGTCTACATTCTCCAAGTTGCATATGCAAGTGCTTCATCTTGCTTGTATATGCAGTCAGGATTAAAAACCCCGTTCTTGAGTAAAATTATCAAGCAAAACAAGCTCACTTTGCAACATGCCTTTGCATCCAAAAAGCCCATTTTCATGCTTATACGCACTCCATTCGCGCTTGCTATATAGCTGCCACATGACTTGAAATTCATGATGGTGGTTGCTTGCACATTTGCTTATGATGAAAACATAACAATTCATTCTAAGTAGACGTCATATCCACTCATTTCCATACATGTTTCCCTTCATAATTATCATTGTTCACACATGCAATCACCTCCAAGAAACCCGTTTTTGGGTCTTCCTTATCATTTTTGAGCTAAAATTCATTCACCTCTTCGTTGTCCTAAAGTTTTCCATCCATATTCCATGTTCATAGTCTTCCAAAATCCATACTTGTGCATCCAAAAAGTGCAGTGGATCCATCACTTGAAGATATTCTTACCTTGTGGAATCTTCATGTCACAGCTACTTGGGCATATCATATTGCTTTGTCAGGAGAATCTCAAACCAACACTAGAAAAGGAAGAAGAAAAGGCCCGAAGGATTGAAAAGGAGAATCAAGAAAGTTTGAAATGTGAGAGGCAAAACTAAAAAGAATGATCTAAGATGGTGTTGCCTTCCTATGTTGACTATCCAGTTGTGCAACCAGACTTGGATATAAATGTAAGGTAGGAAGATATCATTTCAGACTTAGGGGCTTTCATTTGGAATCAAAGAGAAGACGACACACACTATTCAGTTACTCGGGCCATCTTGGAGGAAGAGGAGAAAGTTGGTATTGAATTTGAAAGACAAAGACAAAGAATTGAAAGGAGGCTTAGAGAAAGATTGGAACGTGAGCAAAGAGAAAGGATACAAAGAGAAAGGGAAGCCCATAGGAGAGCTCAAAGGCCACCCTTAAGAGAAACTCAACTTTGAGGGAATCAAATGAATCAAAATTAGAGCACAAGCTGGATAAGAAGATTGGATCTTTCTCCCCAGAAAGGTTTGAAAGACTACAATCAGAAAGAATTCTTTCAAGGCAGAGATGGAAAGAAACAAACGTGCTTCTCAAGAGACAACCAAGGATGTAGTTTCCTTTTCCAAATCAAGATCCTTTTACCAAACTAGAGCATATCAACCATCACGCATCCTGTAGCAGCATGAAGACAAATGAAGGATGATGTAATAGGTGTTGTGTCTTGTCAGACACTTAGAATTTTTTCATCATGTCTTTCTAATTTGTATTTGACATATGTAATTGCATGTGATAGCATCACGTGCAAAGTTGTAACATGTAATTAGGTTGCAAGTGCATTAGGCATGCAACTTTGAAGAAGTCAAAATTAGTTAGTTAGGGAATAAGTCAAGGTGGTTAAAGATTTTCCTCTTTTCTCTCCACCTTTCTCTCTCCTCTTTTCCTATACAAAGGAGGGAGCTCATTGTAAATAATCATGTTTTGGCAAGGCAAGATAATTCTATCAGTTTGTATCTACACTCTACGACTTTGAGCTTATATGTAAATTTGAATTGCTTTCAATAAAAGGGGGAACTTGCTTTCAAACTTTGTGTTGATTCAATGTGTTATGTGATGACATTTTCTGGCTATTGATTGTGAGTTTTGGAGTTTTGCTCAAGAGGGATTTGAATTCAATTGTGCAGACTTTGAGCTGCCTATTGCATTCAGAGCCAATTTGAACTTTTGAAGACTTTTTGCTATAGGAGGACAAATTGTTATAGTTGATAGTGGCTGAAATTACTTAGAACTGAAGACTTTGGGCTTCAACTATAGGTATTTTTATTAAATTTGAGAGTATCCAGTAAGAGACTTTGTGCCTTACTAGTTATTCTGCTTGAATCCTAACGAGACAAGGGCAGGAGACTTTGGGTTCATGTTTTTGTTTCACAAAATATAAAAAGAAAGTTGTTGCCCTTGGTATTGTTCTTATGTCAACTCCAAGGTCACCAGTATTATCGTAGCAATAAGGCACTTTTTGTTAAGTTAGAAAGTAGTAACTGTACGCAAATCGTTCCTGAAAAAAGAGGAATTGATTAAGAGAATCGGCCTTTTTGTAATTTCAGTTAAGTTCTTGTTGAAGCCACCTACGGTAAGAAGAGAGCCTCCCCTATTGCTGAGAGGAGAGATAAATCTCATGAGATGTTGTCTAAAGTTACAATTTTGTAAGGTGTAGTCTTAGCGACTTACAAAATTTTTAGCCAACATTAGTCTACACACATGATCTTCCTTTTCTGAATATGTAAATTGTGAGGCCTCACCCCAACCCATCATAGCACTACTGATTCATTCACACTTTGATATTTTATATTTTGATACATTGATACACTTTTGATTATCCTGACAGAGACTCGAAATAATATGTTTTATGATGATGATTATATGGATTACATTCTAATATGGATTAGACCTAGAACATGTGGTTGATTTTTTATTATGCATGTTTAGATATGTGAAATGATGAGAAGATCGGATCATGATTAGACTTGATTATTTTATGAATATTATGTCATGATGTTTATGAAATTATTATGTTTTAAATATTTCTAAATGCAAATTGTAATTAGGAATTGAATTTTGCACATTGATTTATGTTGTCAATTATGAATTGAAAATGAATATTTCATGTGATTTTATTACCTTGGACTACTGATGCTCGAGTTTAGTGTACAGGAAAGAGAACCATGGAATTATTCGGAGAATCAAGGCTAAACATACGTGAACTGAGTAAGCTAAGGTTTAATCCGATATGAGATTGAAAACCTCGTTGTAATGTGATCTGGTTGTAAATGTGAATTGCATGTGTGTTACTAGTGTAACTTCACGTTGTCATTTAGGACATGTCATTTTGAATGTGATGTGTAATTGTTAGTGTCACTTGACACTTGTTATGTGTGTATGTATTGACATGTTTACTAAAGTTGGTTATGTAAACCTAAGCCTAACTGACTCATTAGGAGCCTAATTAAATTCCCTTGTTGGAGATACTTGCAAACCCCACCAATTTGATTATTTAAATTCAATTTTTCTAGCCACTTCTAGAGGCCAAAAAGAGGTCCTTAGGGTCAAATTTAGCAAAATCTAAGTACCTAAGTGATAAGGGTATGGGTTAGGAATGTTTTTAGCATAACTAGAACCCCCTTGTGGCCTTGGTGACCCTTTTTATGACCCACTTTCCACATGCTACGAAAATTGGATTAAGTCTTGACCTTTACCCAACCTCACACTCCTTTCCAATCTGGCATTTATGATGGGGGACAAGGAAAAGCCAAAGGACCTTAGGGTCAAGTCTGAATTTATTGTTGGTGGGTGGGTAGAAGTTGGAGGTCTTTTTAGAGGCCTTTTGGAGATTTAGTAGGTGTTCACCCACTCTCTAATTTAGAGACAATTAGGTTTTGGAAAAGGAAGAAAGGAGAAGGGTAAGGAGCTCAACTCAACTTCAATCTTCCATTTTGCTTTGGATTCAAGGTTGGTGGCTCTACCATGAAGGAAACTTTTTGCTTGAAGCTCATGAAGAATATTGTTATGTAAATTGTATTGTAGATGTGCTTATCTTTCTTGCCATGAAAGAATGTTTGTTGCATCTCATTTTGTTGTTTGTTGTGTTAAAAGAGTATGTGAGAGCTTGTATGTATGTTCTTGTAAATCTCTCCATTGTTGTGTTGGAAATGGGATTACAAATGGATTTTTCTTCATTCTTGTTTTCTTGTTTTCTTTTGAGAATGTTGTTTCATGGGAGTTAGGCATTACTCACCCTTTTGGGAAGGGAAGAAGTGGCCTTGGGTGAAGGGGTTAGTTGGGCTCTCCATTGTAGTGAGAGTCTCTTCATTTGGAGAAGAGGGATAAATTCATGGGGTGTGGGCTCCATGAAGCATCCTTGTATTCTTGCATCTTGAGAATGTTATTGAAGAAAGTTGTGTATTAAATATGAATTCATGTAACCTTGAGAGGTATGGAAATACTTTTGAGAAAAATGTAATATGTTGGCATTCTTCTACTTGGAAAATCCCACCTTCACCTTCTCAATGAGATTGGAAAGCTCATTTGTAAAGCTTTGGATGGGAGTTAATTGTTGTTTATGCATATATGTATTGTTGTGAGCATTTTTGTTGAGCATACCTGTTTAGCCTTGGTTCTGCAAGCTCGGGGGTGGTCTCCTTGAGACCTAGGATGGGAGGTGAGCTTCCCATGGTTCTATTCTTTTATTTGCAGGTTTTGAAGTTAAAATCTTGTGGATAAAGCTTTGGAGAGTTCTCCATTTGGTGTGGTCGTGTGAGGACAACTTTATTGTTGTATTGTGGATCCCTTTGTAATGAGATTGATCTTTTGGTTGAAAGTTGTAATGTTATTTTCATTTCAATTGGCCATTGTGAAGTTGTATGTGAATTGTAATGAAGAGAAGTTTTGTTAGCCTCTTTTAAACTCTCATTGAGTAATGCTACCAATTTGTATTTTCTTGTTGTAAAAATGTGAATTGGAAGTTAATGAAAAGAATAGAAAACATGTTGGAATCATGCATTGATGTGGTATTATAGTCTTCCCAATTTGTGAATGTAATTCCTCTTTAGAATTTAAATGCATGTAGGAATATGATATGAACTCTTAATAGTATTCATTCATTAAAAAATTTCTAATAGGCATTACATGAATAATAAGTTTCATGTTGGAAGTGATAGTAAGATTCAAAAAGTTAGGAGTTTAAACCTTGAATCATGAGGTTAAATCTATGATATAGTCACAAAATGACTCCAAATTTGTAAGTAAATGCATTGTAGTTGGTATGTATTTCAATAAATCATCACCTAAAAACTTGACAAAAATCACAAGGTAAATAAATCAACAAATCAAAGTATGGGCAAAGCAATAAAAAGAAATAGCACTTCCCAAATTTTTAGAGCAAAAATGCTCTCTGGAATTTGTATGGGAAGGGAAATAATTCTCTTGCCATAGAAAATATTCCCTTCCCAATATGTCTTCCTAATTAAAGTTAATATAAATTAACCCCTAACATAACCTAGTTGTTAGTAACTAATTCCTAGTCAATCAATGTTGTTAGTAAACAAAATAAACCTAAGAATTAATGAAGGAACTCTTAATCACTTATCCCACTTGGTAGCACGTGGGCCCCCACCCAAGTATGTTTCCCTATCTCTCATCTCCATACGCAAAAAGTTGGAGGGCTGACTTGGCATTTATTAAGAAAAGATTCAAATCTTTCATGTAAGATATAAGGCGGAGGTCATGTCATCTTGAAACTTGGGCCTGCCCCACCAAAGCTCACGCCACCTCCACATCCTTTGCCATGCGTATCAAACAAGGCTTAGCCTTTGGCAGGGTTTAGTACCTCATTTGCTGACATGTATTTAACTTATCTTTTTGACTAGTCACCTACTCCCCTTGAAGCATGCGAAAATCTCATGTATTTGTTGGTGGGACCCCCTAATCTTGTCTATTAACTACACCTCCTTCCCCCTCATGGATTTATGCACCACTATAGCTTTTGATAATTGGTTAGGATAGTAGGACAGTAGGTGTATAGGATAGGATACTTAAGTTTGATTTGTTATTATTTTAATTATTATTTTGTTTTTGGTA
The DNA here is from genome assembly GCA_027943335.1 of Chamaecyparis obtusa. Classification (NCBI taxonomy): domain Eukaryota; kingdom Viridiplantae; phylum Streptophyta; class Pinopsida; order Cupressales; family Cupressaceae; genus Chamaecyparis; species Chamaecyparis obtusa. The sequence continues at coordinate 178,490 of BSBK01003524.1, read as the reverse complement.
AAGCATCTACTTAATGAATTAATCAATTAGTTATTAAGTAAAGGATTTGTGGTTAATATGTTAGATTCATTAATAAACCTATTAGTAATTCTATAGTTCATTTTTTTTTGCTTGTAAAGTAGTTGAAACAAAATCATCAATATTAGATAGTTGGGTTTTGATTGGATCTTTTAGTTGTTAATTGTATTATTAGTTATTAATTTTATTCATGATCAAATTCATAGTTAATGAAATTAATTACTAATTTATAGTTGGGGTTAATGTGCTTTAGATTTAATCTTTATTAATCAACTTGCTAAGCTAATATTTTATTTTATTCAATCAATAATTAGTTATCATCAACAATAATTATTTGGGTTATTTAATTTGTGAATTGTTATTAGCTCATAGGATATGATCTAAGGATTTGATTAAGTAATCTAATTTTAAAAGTAGGTTATTAGTATGTTCTAGGAATGGGTAGTAAAACATTTATATTCTAATGTTTAGATAACATTTCATGCTAGCTCACATTATCGGGTTTATTGTCGAATATAACTCGATTATTAATATGGCTAACTCATGATCTAATAATGTGGAAAAATTATCGATTATGTTAAATGAATCACATCCGAAAGATATAACCTAGTTACATATACCTTTTAGGTTATCATTTATTGGAACGGATTGCTTAGATAATTAAAACCCTCATTCACTAGGGAATTGAAGATTAAACATTGTCGAGTAGGTTTTGATAGAATTGGATTCATTCTGAACAGAAATTCCAAAGTGGAAATTGTACCCAGTAGGGTTTCGCTATCCGAACAAACTTAACCCTAGGTTGTGACCCGCTTAACCGTAGACAAACTTATCCTTATTATTGAATGTTATTCTCTTTCATCTGAACCTTTTTAAAAATAAAAAATGGTTGCATTTTTATCTGTTAAATTTTGGGCATGACATAAATCCTTCAGGTAATTTAACATACACTTCCTCTTCTAAGTCTCCATTTAGGAAAGCTGATTTTACATCCATTTGGTAAACCTTGAATGCTTTATGACTTGCAAATGCTAAGAACATCTAGATTGCTTATAGTCTTGCAACTGGGGCAAATGTCTCTTCAAAATCCACTCCTTCTTGAGCATAGCCTTTACAAACAAGCCTAGCTTTGTTCCTTGTGACTTCTCCATTTTCATTCATTTTATTCTGAAACACCCATTTGGTTCCAATGACATTTTTGTCTTTTGGTCTTGGAACAATTTTTCAAGTATTATTCTTTTCGATTTGGTTCAATTCTTCCTCCATTGCTTTTACCCAATGCTTGTCTTCACTTGCTTCTTTGAAGTTCTTTGGTTCTATTTTAGATAAAAGACAAAAGTGTGCATGCTCAGTAGTGTTCACAAATTTCCTTCTTGTTTGGACTTCCTTATCTGGGTCTCCAATTACCAAGTCTTCGAGATGATTTCTCAGAACAAATTTTTATGGAGTCTTTGTTGGTGTCTTCAAGGGAGTTTTTTCTTTCAAAGGGGTTTTCGAGCATTCTGGTTCTAGTTCTTTTTCTTCTTCATCTTTTGGATCTTCTTCTTCTTCACATATACTTGGTATTTCAACATTTTCTTTTACTTTTTCAAATTGTTTTCCTTCATCAATCCTTACATTTGCGCTTTCTACAATCTTGTGGAGTCTTTTGTTGTAACATCTATATGCTTTACTCTTAGAGGAATATCCAAGAAAGATCCCTTCATCTGCTCTAGCTTCAAATTTACCCAAGTCATCTTCATCCCTTCTTATATAGCATGTGCTTCCAAAGACTCTGAAATACTTGACTATTGTCGGTCTTCTTTTCCATAGCTCATAAGGTGTCTTATCATGATTTACTCTTATTTGTGCACGGTTCAAAATGTAGACTGTTGTATGTACTGCCTCCTTCCAAAAGGAATCCGCTAGCTTTGATTCATTTAGCATTGCCCTTGCCATTTCTTGAGCAGTTCTATTTTTCCTTTCTACAACTCCATTTTCTTGGGGAGTTCTAAGTGCTGAAAGTTGTCTTTTTATACCATTTTTCTCACAATACTCATCAAATTCGTGGGAAGTAAACTCTCCTCCTCTATCCGTTCTAAGAAATTTTATTTTTGTATCCATTTCATTTTCAACTAGTTCCTTGAAAGCTTTGAATTTGTCAAGGGCTTCTGATTTCTCTTTTAGGAAAGCTACCCAATTCATCCTAGAGTAGTCATCAATAAATAGTATGAAGTATTTTTCTCCTTGTAAGCTTTTTGTCCTAGTTGGTCCACAAAGGTGTGAATGAATGAGTTCAAGTGGTTTTGATGTAGAGTACTCCTTGGCTTTGAATGTACTTCTTGTTTGCTTCCCTAGTTGGCATTGTTTGCAAATGATATTTGTAGCTTTTGATAACTTTGGTATATCTCTTACAGCTCCTTTACGATTGATTTTGACAATGTTGTCAAAGTTTAAGTGCCTCAATCTTTTGTGTCATAGCCAATTTTCATCTTTTTGAACAAAAAAACATGTTTCATCTTTCATCTCTTCTAAAATATACAAGTTGTTTGCAGTTCTACAAGCATTAGCTATCACTTTTCCATCCTTCTTAATTTCACAACCTTTAAGATGAAATGTTACATTATGCCCTTGATCACAAAGCTTACTTACAATTAGTAAGTTTTCTTTTAGCACTTTTACATATAGCACATTCATTGTTTTCGTTTTTCCATGATCTGGACTAAGAGTTCCTTTTCCTTTTATCTTTCATTTTGAGTTGTCACCAAATATTACTGATCCTTCACTAGCTGGTTCAAAGGAAATTAATTTTCTTTTGTCTCCTGTCATGTGTCTTGAACATCCACTATCAACATACCACCTATCTTTCTTATTTTGAGCATGTAAAGCTATTTGAACAAATAGCGACTTTTCTTTCTTTTTCCAAACCTTCTTTTTAGGAAGATCTTCGTTCTTTGCTTGATTTGTAGGAAAAATTGTTCTACACTGGTGGGTAGCATGTCCAAAATTGTTACATTTTGAACATAGAATATCAAAATCAACCAATGGAGCAAAAGGATTTTGAGTTCTGAAATTTGGAGTGTTCTTCTCTTTGCTTCTGCAGTTTAGTGCTTTATGACCGAACTTGTTGCAGGAGTAGCAATATCCATTGAACGTGTAAGAGAAATGTTGTCTATGATATGGCCTTTTCCATTCATTCATATTTTGTTTTGGTATTCTACATTCTAGTGCTTTGTGACCAAAACAATTGCAAGAGTAGCAGTAGCCACAAAAATTATGACAGGGCTTATGAACATCATTCTCTTGATTCTTCTTGCAGTCCTTATATCCTTTAAGCCTGTCCTCTTTTAATAGTTCATTTACGACTATGTTGCTTCCCTCTTTTATGAAACCTTTGAATGTATTGTTACTATTTAAGTTTCTTTCAAAACCAACCCCTGTTTTGCTGGAACAGGGCTTTTAACTATCAATGATATCAGTTAGGATTTCTAAACTCTATCCAAATTTGAGACTATTGTGCAGTTTGATGGTGCTTTCCTCCAACTCCCTTTTTAATTTTTCAATTTCTAGTTTTGGATCAGTTTCAGCTTGTTTGGTTTCTTCTAATTGGATCTTTAGATCTTCAATTGCTTTTTCTGATTTCTTTAATGCTTCTAGATTCTCCATAGCTTCTTCTTTAAACTTCACTACTTTTCTTTTCAAATTTTCATTTTGTTTGTATGCATAATGAAGTTCTTCTTCAAGATCAACATTCTCTTCCTCATTGCATGATTTGTCTTCTTCTTCCTCATGATTATCACTCGTGTCTGCTTCAGCCATGAATAGAATTTCATCCTCCTCACCACTTGGGCATTCCTCGCTGCTTTCATTCGAAGAGCTGTCCTTTTTGGAATAAAAACTCTTTTTCTTTTTGTTTTAATATTTTTTCTTTTTATTAAATTTATTATTATTCTTCCATTTTTTCTTAGTGTATGCTTGCTTTTCATCTTCACTAGAATCACCATCATTTTGGGGACATTTTGAAGCATAGTGTCCTACCTTTCCACAATTAAAGCATTTGAAAGGGACTTTCCCCTTATATTTTCCACTTCCCTTTTTTCAACTTTCTTAAGAAATGAGCTTTAGCTTCATCGGTTTCACTACTTGAGCTTTCACTCGAGATTTGTTTTTTTCTTTTACCCTTTTTAGAAACTTTGAATGATATTTCCTTTTTCGGTTCCTTGCCTCCAACCCTCATTTCATAAGCGGTAAGAATTCCATGTAACTCATCTTTTGTAAGTTTGTCCAGATCTTTCCTCTCCTCGATTGCTGACACTTTAGAATCAAATTTAATGGGTAGGGATCTCAAGATCTTTTCAACCACAAACTGTTCCTCTACATCTTCACCAAGGGCTTTCATTGAATTGACAACTTCATCAACACGAGAAAGGAATGAAGCTATGTCTTCATCTTCCTTCATTTTCAGGCTTTTGAATGTCCTTCGATAGGTTTGAAGTTTGGCTTTCTTTACGTTGTCAGCCCCTTCATAAATATTTTTCAACTTGTCCCATATCTCCTTTGCAAATTTACAATGCATAACTTTTGTGAACTCTGAGTCGGCTAGATTGCATAAAATAGCATGTTTTGCTTTGGCATTATTTTCACTTCTCTTCTTTCCGGCTGAATCTGTTGGTGGTGTTGCTGGTGGTGTATAACCATCTAGCCAAACATCGAATCCAATAGCATTTAAATACGCTTCCATCTTTATACTCCAAAATGCATAATTTGTCCCATCAAAATTTGGTGTCTTGTTTTGAAAACTTTCAGCCATTTGTGCTCTTTAGATCTACCTTCAAGCGGTTAGGCTTTATAGAAGGAACCCGCTTTGATACCAATTGAAGAGCACACAATTATACTGAGAGGGAGGGTGAATCAGTATAATAACAACTTTTTCAATTTAAAACCTTTTTACATAAGTAACTTCAAATATAGAAATAAACAGTTAAGCACATCAACACAATAACACAATGTTTACGTGGAAACCCAATGCGGGAGAAAACCACTGCAAATAAATGTTTTTTATATTAATTTGTTCTTTTACAATGTTTTGTAGGCACCAACCTACTAGAGGCTCCAACATCTAATTCTATGAGCACCAACTCACTGGAAGCTGCAACTCCCACTATCTGAAGGCACCGACCTTGAAGCAAAGCACCTACTTCACTTTTGAATATAGTTCTGGATTTCCACCTTTATATAGTTACTTATTCAACTTGATGATGGATGCAATTTACTCTTTAATATGAAGCCAACCAATCTTCTACTATATATATTTCTTCTTTTTTTTCACACTTCACCCTTATCTCATACCTCTGATATGAATATATATATCAGATTAGAAATCTGAATATATATAACCTTTTTGACTCCTTATCACACTTCCCTCTCTACTTGTATTTTTACAAATGATTCATTTATCTTTTATATCTTACTCATAAGAGGATGTGACTTTTTAAATCCAAAGGTTATGTCTTTTCAGAAATGAATTATATTTTAGTTTAATTGTAATCGTAGAAAAATGAGATTAGGCGGTTCTTTTATTTTTGTATATCGCTATTTCCTTTTAATCGAAATGTTTGTGATATGCAATTTGATTTATAATCACCGCTCTGACATGTCAATTGCTTACTACCTTTTATTATATTATGTCATCAATAATATTTGTTTCAATAGCTTCGTTTGTGTTTGCCGTAAAATCTCTAATGCTCCCTTTTTAATATGTTTTCCTTGCCCGTCGGTTCTATTACAACACGATACATATATCACACGCTCCAACATTGGCATGTACTAATGATTGTTGCATATTATTTATCTCCGTGTCATGGATATATTCATGAGCCTTCCACAAACTGACATGTATTCCCATTTCATGGTTGTCGGCAGTCATCATTTGTCTCTTTCTATTTTGTGTGGCTCATTTTGTCTCTTTGGATGATGTGGCAGTTTTAGTCTCTTATTTATTTATGTTTATTACTACTGTATACAATATCGATGAAGTAACTGTATAATTCAATATATTGCTATCATATATACTATGTCTTTCAATGACAATATTTCAGATGATAATAGATCCATGTAGTAACTGTATCACATGTCTTTAACTTTGACATCAATGACAATATCTCATCGGTAGGATCCAAATCTAATCTTCTACCTTCCCAATCTGCTCATTCTTAAACAACTACCCAAACACTCCTTAAATACTAATCTTCAGCCACAAGTCGGTTGGATGACATAATTAACTCCTAAGCCAAGTCGGTTCCTATTACAAACAAATATTAAATGTAACAACAGTCGGCTCTTAAATAGCCTTACAAACATTTAATTCTCCATGTCGGCCTCAGGATCTACATAGGAGAATACAACAAAAGCTACCAACATTAAATGCACCAAGTTGGCCAACCAAACCCTCAAGAACTCCAGTCGGTAATCCAGAACTATCGAGCGCTAGAGAAACAACCGAGCACCAGTGAAATAACCGACCAAGCCAAGCAACACCGAGCAACATAGGTATCACCGAGCGCAAGTTCCACCGAGCACAAGAAGTTCCACTGAGTTCCTTCAGCGACGGAGCTTCCTTCAATAATTGAGACCGTCGGTTAAAGCTGCAACCAAGTACCATAGAACCAAACAACACACCTCCATGCAGATTCACCAAGTACCCTAGAATGCCCCTACATCAGACACCCCAAGTTCGAAAAGATGTTCTCATAGGCTAGAAGAATATCTTCAAGGATTCAACACATAAACCTCGAACTGGTTCTTCACATATAAGTCCTCCAACTTTTCATCTGGCATACTCTTCCACTTCAGCTTCCTCTATCTCTTCAAGTCTTTCCTTGATAACACACATGCTTGTTCTTCATGCTGATCATCATTCCTCTCAGGATCCACCAACTCAACTCGACTACCAATACTCAAAACTCCTCCTACTGAGTGTTGTATCCAGCAAAGGCATTAAGGAAAACTTCATGTCATCCTTCTCAACAATAAACACATTCTTGACACAATCATACATAGCTCTACAATCATATTGCCAAGGTCTACCGAGCAATGTAGGACACCTATTCATCTCCACAATATCACACAAAACTAGATCCTTATACTGGCCAATCTGAAAATCAACAAAGCACTGCTCCCTCACTTCCAGAGCATGATCATTTTGTAACCAGCCAATCCTATAAGTATGAGGATGCTTCATTCTATTCAAACCAAGTTTTTGAACCATGTTCTCAGCAACAAGGTTATCAGTACTACGTCCACTGTCAACAATTACATCACAAAGTTTACCTCTAGACTTGCATCGAGTTCTGAACAAGTTACTCCTCTGACAAGGTTCCTCCTTTGTACCGAGCAATGTTCTCCAAACCAGCAAGTTCTCATATTCAGGTTCATTCTGAATGTTCTCATTTACCACAGCAATCCGCCGGTCACCAAGCTTCTTCTATGTACACTCAAAAGAACGGTGTCCTTCTTCACCACAATTATAACAGGTACCCTTAAAGATAACCCAACATGGCTTCTTCTTCAGTTCCACAGGTTTCGGTTCATCTTCAATAGTCGGTTTATCCTTCACAGAGTGATCAATCTTTTCCTTTCCTCGGTAATTACTATGTTGTCTCCTTTTCAACTTATCTTCTGCCTTCAGAGCATACTGATAAGCATCTTCAATCGAATCAATCTTCAACATACCAAGCTCATCTTGAATATTAAATTTCAAACCATTCACATACCGAGCTACTTTTTCTTTACCAAGCTCTCTATGTCCAGACCGAATAGTCAACTTATTGAACTCCTCAGTATAGTCCTCCACAGTCAAATCTTTTTGCTTCAAATTTTGCAACTTCTTAAACAAGTCAGGCTCATAGTCAGCAGATATGAACTTAGATTTCAATTTAGTCACCATCAACCTCCACCAATTGATCTTCATTACACCTTCATCTTCTCTATCTCTTTGTAATTCTTTCCACCAAAGAGCAACATGTCCTTTCAACCTAGTCTGTGCCAATCTCACTCGAAGAGCATCTTCAATTTCTTCAAGCTCAAAGAAGTCTTCTAATTCACCAATCCAATCAATCAAGTCCTCGGGTTTCAAAGTAACAGAGAAAGTAGAAACTTCCATTCGGTAACGAGTACTTAACCGAGCTCTAGATCTATGCAACCGACCAGTTCTTTCTTCACCAGATCTGTCTCTCCGGTCATCTCCGCTAGATCCAACAACTTCAAAATCTTCAGTAGCTTCCTCATAACCATCCTCAGTACCAACATTTTGAGGTACACCAGTCATAGCCCTCATGATCTAAGCGATCATGTCATTCTTTCATCAGCTCCATCTCAGATCTAAAATCAGATTTCACCTTCTCTATAGTCTTCGATTCCACAGCATCACAAAGATCTGCAATCGCTATAGGGTCCACTCTTCTCAGAGGCATCCTTCAAGATTTTCGAAAACCCAAAGCAATAAGTCACCAACAAGGTCTTGGTGCAAAGCAGCCAAAACTAGTTTACACACAAGATCTTCCAGCTCTAATACCACCTGACGCAGGACAGACAAGGAGGATCCAATTAAGGATAGTCCTCACAAGCAGCCAAACATCTCAATGCGGAATAACACAACAAGACAATTGTTTTCAACTGAATTTCCATTAACATGCCCAGTTGTAAGGCCTTCCAGGTTATGGCCAATTACAATCAAGAAATAGTTCAGCAAGATCAACAAAGATCCAATCCCAACCCCAGCTAGTCCAGTTCTGAAAACAATCAGTAACTGATGAAAACCGTAAGGCAGATCTAAACTTGAGATCGCAAACCTCCAAGCAATCTCCTTGTCTCCAAGAAAACAACCACTAGCCCTCCTATTACAAACAAATATTAAATGCAACAACAGTTGGCTCTTAAATAGCCTTACAAACATTTAATTCTCCATGTCGGCCTCAGGATCTACATAGGAGAATACAACAAAAGCTACCAACATTAAATGCATCAAGTCGGCCAACCAAACCCTCAAGAACTCCAGTCGGTAAACCAGAACTACCGAGCGTCAGAGAAACAATCGAGCACTAGTGAAACAACCGAGCAACACAAGCATCACCAAGCTCAAGTTCCACCGAGCACAATAAGTTCCACTGAGTTCCTTCAGCGACCGAGCTTCCTTCAATAACCGAGATCGTCGGTTAAAGGTACAACCGAGTACCACAGAACCAAACAACACACCTCCATGTAGATTCACCAAGTACCTTAGAATGCCCCTGCATCATTTTCAACACATTTCAATGTAAGTATCACTAGTTTATGCATTTATTTCTATTCTATACACTCTTGTTGCCTAATATTTTTGACGACATTCAAATCTTGGGAATTATCCCTTTTAATAAAATTTTGATTGCTTTATAATTGTCTAGGCCCAAAGTCATAGTCATTTTGTCACAATACATGGGCCTTTGTCATAATCATCCATTCTTAGCTTAAGTTAGAAAACTTCATCAAGCTCCGATGAGTCTACCCATACCATCAATCTAACTCATAGTTGACAGTTCCCATTATTCCTAATAATTGTCGAAAAATAGATTTTGTTTCCAAAGTATTACAACGTTTCATCAGCCTTTCCAAAACTTTGTGGTTCACCTAAGTTGTTCTTTAAAGTTAGTACATGATGCTCTTTCAGAACCTAACACGTGTATTGAACCTTTAAGTCGCGCATAATTTCCTTCTAAATGGTCCTTCGTCTTTGTACACAAAAAAGGTTTGGAGCCCAAAGTCATCGTCATAACTTATGTTAAGTCTGATAGCCTTTTTAAAAGGCTAGTATTGCAACAAGTGTGCAGAATGAAAGTGTTGATAACAATTTTGGATTGTGAAGTAGTACTTAGAACACTTTTGGACCCCAATAATCTTTTACGAAGTGAAGCAAAAAGGTGAAAGCTTAATGAAAAAGATAGAGGCATTGCTAACAAAGACTAGCCCTCTTACAATATGGTTTTGAAACTGAAGGCGAACTCTAACAAGGCCATTCGAACTAATATGAAGGTAATGATGTGACTCCCAGGCATTGTGCATTAATGGAGTAGTTATTCTCCTATTTCCTCACAAATGAAAATCGCTTGTTAAGATCAAGCTGACGATAGGAGCAAAACCCTAAGCATTGCAATTACCTAGATTTTTGCAATAATAATCACATCCATCACTGTGTAAAGAAGGTAAGTGTCATAAATATCTAATGTATCATTTATTAAAATAATTAGAATTATATTGTCTCAAGTTTCGAGTGGAGAGAAGTTGTTTATCGATTTTACTATATATGAGCCCAATCCAAGATGAAGTTCAAGTACTTGGGGTGCGAATATTTGAATAGTTTAGGCAGTGCTCTGCCAAAGATATGTGACATGTGGTTAGGATATATTGATTTAGATGAGTTTTGGGGAAGGATAAAAACCCTAATTGACATCATGTGACTCAGAGGTTACTAGAGAGTGGGTTATTAGAAGTTGTGGCATTCCCAGTAGCAATCCAATGCACTGAGTTGGTCATAGAGTGTGTTCAAAGGTATGATCCACAACAAGGTAAATCAAAACAAATGATAATAGAGTCTTGTTTTTTATTAAAGGCAAAATCAGGTTTTGAAGGAACCCGAAACCCTTAATAGCTAAAAAACAAAAAAATATTCAATGAGGACCACAACATAGAACACTGCCAAAAAACCAACAGACACAAAGACCGGCAAACAAGAAAGATACTCTATAAGCCCAAACTGCCCCAATGGGTTGACACACATGAATCCACAACCCGAGACAAAGCACAAAAGGAAATAGTTAAGGTTTCCTTTTGATACTCTTCTTATGGGAACAAAGAGTCATATCAAAAGAAGGAGAAGACTTCTTAGAATGTTCACCGATAATCGGAACCCAACCTTCCTCCACCTTAGCAGCCTTATTATGCCAAGCTAACGAATCCAAAACAAATGATCTAGCACACGTGTGAGGATCATCACAACTCTGAGACACATGAACGGAAGAAAGAGGACAAGGGAGAACACTAGGAAAGGCTACGATAGAACCAACAGCATGCCCATCAACAAATACAACATTCACACCCCTAGGGACCCCAACCAACTTATGGGAAAACCCAGCATACACACCACCACAAGTTCCATCAAATACCCCAACACCAGTTCCATTAGAGGCCAATTTGTTCTTTTGGGAATTCATAGCAAACAAACCAACATCAGGAACAACTTTTCAGAGGTCAAACATAGCAGAATTCTCTTCAGTGGATCCAGCAAACACACCAACAAAGGTCACATCATTCTCAGCAGGCACAATAGCAGCAGACCTCGACCCAGCAACCACATCAGGTCTAGAAGAAAAATCTGTAGCAACAAACCCTGACCCATCAGTCACTTCAAGTCCTGAAGATGAATTCATAGGATTGTTTCCATTTTCTTGAGAGAATTTTTTTAAAACGAAGTAGTGTTCAGAAGCAACCCCTTTCCGCCAGGAAGATGGCCTCTTAGATTTCACTCTTTCTAAATCAAACTTAGCTGCCAAATGACTGGTCTTGAAGCACTTTCTACATTTGAAAGGGATTCCTTTGTAATCTAGAGTCTGAATCCAAGAACCCTTAGGATAATTGAGTTTAATCTCTATCGGAAGACCTTTAGAAGCATCAACATCACAAGAATATGAGCATAATTTGAGTTGAGAATATCAGAAGAAGTTGAATCCATCATAAGAAAATCACCAAAAACCCCACCCACAGTCTCAAGGACATCTATCCACAAATGAAGAGGAAGATTAGGGAGCTGGATCCAAATAGGCATCTTGCAAAAAGATTTAGTAGCTGGGTTAAAATCCTTGTGCCAAGGTTTTACCATCAAAGGGAAACGATCCTCCCAAGTGAAAAAATGCTCACAGAGGATGATCGTCCTATCATCTGAGTTATCAAATCTGGCAATGAAAAAACCTTTGACCAAAGGAAAGATCTGAACTAAATCTGAAATAAGAGGTTCCCAGTGATTGGATATCCAAGAATGAGGGCCTAAAAGGGAAGGCCAGAAACCCCTAAACCTACAAATAACATTTTTTGATAGAGCCTCAGCCCTCTACTCTATCAACGAAACATCCTCTTCGTCAAGATCAACAATAATGGATTTGCAAACTAGAAAGGGTAAAAGATCCCCTTGGCTTGAACCAGAAACAAACCTCGAACCCTTCCCAGAAACCAAAGTTGAGCATAAGGAGCATCCATAGCCTCAGATCCTTCCTTGCCAAAAGACAAGCCATATGGTTTCCGACCAGAGCCATCAAAAGTCCCTGAACCAGATTTTCCAAAAGAGGATAAACCCTTATTTCCCTGACAAACACCCAAGCCAGGACACTCAAAACAAATTGCAACAGCACCCACAAGAATGGAAGGGGGAGAAATAAAACCCTGCATAAGGACAGAAAAGGTTTCCCCAGCCAACAAAGAGATGTACATAGCATTAGACAACACACTAAGACTAGCCAGAGAAGTGGCAAAGATGCCCATAGCAGGGAATCCTGACATGTCTTTCCCACCAAATAGATAGGAACCCGATGGAGGAACAAAGGACACTGAAGGAGTATCTCCAACCCCAAAATTCCCCCCTGCACAAAAGCTCCATCCATCCCAGAGACATCAAGAGCCTTAGAACGACCGCCTTGCACAAGCTCGACAAAAAACACAACCAATTCTCCATCTGCCAAAGATCGAAAACTATAGGAATGAATCACAGTATGGTGAATGAACAGATCTTCACCGCCACCATCAGGAGTAATGAATCCATAGCCCTTTTGCAAGTCGAACCATTTGACCTTACCGGTCCTCTTCCCGCCCAAAGAAGCATTCAAATTTCGCTCAGCCTCCTCAACCCACCCAGACAATAGAATCTTGTTGACTCTAGATAGGGCTACCATTTGTGCATGTTTTCGCCTACCAAATTGAGAAGTATATGTCAATTGGGACACTACCTTGTCACAAAGTGAATTCAACATGAAGAAAGGGTATCACAAGGGTATTATAGCAAAGGAATGGTTCGCCATGCCTAGAAGAGGACAATCTCAACTCCCCAAGACTATTCACAAGCCATTTGAAGGGGGAGATAGAAAACATCATTATCTTATTGCACAGGTTGCGTGGAGATGTCATGCCTTCAACTTGGACAAATGGATTTGTTTCTTTGTGCAAGTCATTTGCATCAGCGATCAATACCTACATTGGGCTGGATTGATCACTAACTGGCTACATGAGGTGATTTTCCATTTCCCTTTGAGAAAATCTTTTTATATGTCCTACTTGATATGTGCCCTAGCTTGTACGAGATATTGGCCAAGACTCTTTCGTGTAGAAGAATTTGATGACAACATTTAGATTTTTATTTTTACATAGAACTCCAATTGCATACAAATTATACTAATTTTAGAAGGGTGAATAATGCATTCACAATGCAATTAGCTCGAGAATTACAAGCGGATTTAGGGTGAAGGTCATCTCTAGAGGCAATTGGTTTAATTGATATCTATAGTAGTTATTTCGTTCAAGACCATCAATTCACATACCTCAAAGATGGGGGCTATGACAGTTTTCCTAAGAAGTTGCCCAAATGTATAGAGGATAAGTTTATTTTGATTGAGGTTTGCAGACAAATAAGCGAAGTCAATAAATGATGCTCAAAGAGGAAGATTAGCATATAGTTCTCAATGAAAGTAGGATTCTATAAATGCAAAGGCCAATCAGAAACATTGAACATTATCAAGGACATGGCCAAATATCAATTTTCTACATTTGATCAATTGAGGTTGCATTTTGATGGTAAAAATTATGTTCAAAATAAACTACAAGTAGGCTCATCCTACCATAATGTGCCTCAATTGGAAGACTTTTGGGTAGATTGTTCAGATGACTATGAAGTCCAAAGAAGGGATTAGATGAGGTTAAGCCTCAAGCAAATTAAGGATTTTCGGCTAGGATATTACAGGGATTGTTGATGATGAAATTGATTTGGTTGACCCCGCATATGTAACTATGGTTCAAACATAGCCCTTGGCCTATATTGATTGGGATGCACATGATCCTACTGCTAGAACTACAAAATTTCTAAAGAGAACCCAAATTTGGGTTGCTAGGAAGACATGGAATTCTAAAGCCAACACCTTGCAAATGGAGAAAGAGGGAGAATGGAGTAATCACGATGCCACATGAGTCCCCATTTTTTGCTTCAATCATTTCTCCAGCACAATAAACAATGGCCTCTAGAGGAGGATAGCCAACCTCATGATTAGAGGAAACCCACTTAGAACACATGTAGAGAGGGCCCCTAATCAAATACTAGAGGGGATCAAATAGTTACTAAGGAATGAGACAAGCTTTAGAAGAATGAAGGAGATAAGGACAAATGGAAAGCTACAACTAGTGATACATGAGTCTCAAATGTAACAACTAATCTCAGTCTAGAGAAAGGCACAAAGAGTGGTAAGTATGTCTCACCTTTTCCTTTTGATCTACAGGAGGCCAGGGGAACTCCTTCAGTAAAGAGAGCCTTATTCCTCACACCTTATTTTGTACAAAATACTATGAAAACCATGTCTTCACCTTCATGTCTTGAGAATCCTTTGTCTAAAAAGAGGCAACTAGAATCTTCCAAAGTACCACTAAATGATGCAATACAACTCCTGCAATCTCCTCTCGCACCTAAAACCAAAAAGCTCAAGATAGTGACTAGGATCGTGGAGGATGAAAATTCTGACCATTTGTTCCTTGAAGTTGTCACTGCCATTGTCCAAAAATATTCAAGCCAAGCTATTGTAGGAGACTTCAATCTAGTGCACATTGATGTGGGTCCTCCAAGCAGGGATGTTGATTTGCACAATTTCAAGGTCACTGCCAGCAAATCAATGGATAGGACAAAGAGATAAATATGACAAAGTCTAATTGAAAGTGATGGTGGATGTTTTAACAAACCACCTAAAGTCCCTCCTTAAACCTAATGCACAAACTACTAGTGAACTTCATATGTAGTTCTTGATCCTCGAACAGATACAAACAAAAAATTAAATTAAAAAATGCAACACAATCTTTTCAGTCAAGTGACCAAGAATTGAATCCACAAAATCAAAGATAAAGGACCCCCTTTTATTGATAATGTGTAAAGCATATCATAAGTTCATCCTGGCTAGGAATGGAGTAAGCTCTAAAAGCGAAACCATAAAGAAAGAGTGTGATAGTCATGAGCATACTACAAATGAGCTCCAAGAGATTGCGAGCATAGACGCTAATGATGTTGTAACCAGCAGATACTCACACATGCCTATGACAACTAATATGTTACATAGATTGAAAACCTCAAATGGAAGTGCACTTTCTTGCCGCAAAACATAAAGGAACGAAACAAATGATTGAAAGTGGCTAATAAAACAATCAAATACCCTGTGCAAGAATTTCCTGATATTGGTTCCCAAATAAGGAGGGGTGACAACACAAGGGATACTACCGCAAATGAGCTCAAGGCAGAATTTGAGAAGGTTGTGAATAATCTGTTAGATCTCAAAACTTTTGATGAGGAAGCTCAAAACAAATTGCCACGGATTGGTTCTTCCTTGACATGGTCTGCAAACCATGACAAGACTTTTTCTGCAAAGAGCGAATCCATCAGGCTTGGCAGAGCTTTGTGGGGACAAAGACAATGCAGTGTGACTATCAAGGTCTTTAGGGATTATAAAACCAAGCAAGCATAGCAAGATCCACCTCAGAATGAAGGAACTCCAACTCAGCATACAGAATTATCTGCTCAACCATAAGTTGCATAGATTCCTATTCGTCCACATCGTGGATTGTTTTAATTAATCTCGAAGGGATAATTCGTCTTTTTTTAATGTTTTTTTTCCTTTTTTTGGTTATATTTGATTCTTGTAAAGAACCGGTTTCAAATTGATCAGTTACAAACTGAAATCTATATAGATGTAATTCATGGAGAGGGGAAGGTTCAACATTTTTTGTCTGCCTTATGCTTTGACAGAAAATGAGCATTGCTTATGTCTGGCACAGATCTTTGAGTCTGTACAATCTACAGAATTACTCTTTAAAGTAATAGCATTTTCATGTTTCTTATATTTTCTATTCAAAATCTAAACCTATTGAGTTTGTTTTTCTATATTATAATCAATCTTCGAGTTGGTGTTAATATATAAATTACTCTCGTTAGTCAATGATAAATCTATAAGTTGTGAAAACTTGTTCTATGATTTGTATTTTCTTTCGAAGAAATAGTTCTCGCACGATGATGGTCAAGTGTTAGGTCCTTTACTGCTTTCTAGTTAAAAGCATACCCCCATTAATAGATTCTAAAGTTTCATAAAAAGAAAGGTTTTGATTATAAGAAGGGAGTTGTACTTTTGTTAAAAATTTAGAGGTCAAACTATTTGATAGTTTTTCCAACTGTTGTAAATACTTTGCCCTTTCATTAAAGCTCAAAGTCCTTGATTCATGACAAGGGCCAAAATATGTTTACCAACAACTCCCAATTCACATATCTCCAGTAAATTAAGATGTGTTTGCGCTAATTATTTTAGTGTTCTAGATTATTTTTATAGGCCTTGTTTATTTTCCTTTTCAATCATATATCTCTTTAGTATTTGCAAGCACAAATTAAATTGCAACAAGAAATACAATAAAAGAGGATGGTGTCAGCAAATACTTCATTTTGTGGTAAGTGTGAAAGTTAAAACCAACCCAATGGTTGATATGCTATGTAGGCCACCATATACAAAGCATACTAGATTTGGCAACAATTTTACATCTTGAATATTTCATTATAGGCTTATGTGGAAGCATATGTAAAAGATTTTGAAAAGAACAACAATTTGAAATAATAGAAATAGAATGTGAAGGAAACACTTATCTCCACCCCAAAGATTGATTATTCTACATGTGAAGGCAGTACATCATATCGACTGAGACCAACCCTAGTGGGGGCTTACGTCCGAGGATGGCTTTTTATGCTGAGCACTTCTTACACATCCAGAATGGGATCATCCTTCGACCCAAATATTTATCACAGCGTTGGTGCCATGCTCTTCGGATCGCACTGGGATCTTTCAGAGTCGGCTCTCACCGCCTACGAGCACAGACTGATCATCACATTGACAGAGGATTGCATTTGCAATTTCTGCACATTGTCTACGATTGAGACCGAGGCACATTTCATTTTCCACTGCCCTATATACTATGAGATCAGAGGGAGATTCTATTGCTTATTCAGAGAATGTAGCTCCTTGACTTCCTTCTTTTGTTACTCTGACCATAGATGTCTGGCACTCTATTTACGGGAGACGGTACGGCTCCGTGACCATACCCTACAGCTTCTATTTCCCTAGAAGCAGGTCACTAAGCATCTCATTATGGATTTCTTCTTGCCCTCGCCCCTAACTCGAGGTGTGAAGCGGCCCTCTTGTACCTCCACCATCAGTCACTCCAGATCTGTGAGACCTTGCAATGCTTCTACCCATCAACGACAGACCACCAGCAGATCACGGCGACAAGTCCATACCCATATTCTTTTGGGTCACTATCCTTCTGTGTTGGATTTCTTTCCGCCCGGGAAGGACCCCTAGTCCTTGCCTTGGTGGTTCTTTGTTCTCTGCTTCTTCTTGTTTGGTTCCTTGTTCTTTTAGCATGTTCCCCCGACCACTATTTGGTGGTCCGCTGGTTTCTTGCTATTTTGGTTGTATGTTTCCTGTCCCATAGACCCTTGTTGGTCTTCCATCGAACATTAATAAATTTATCTTATCTTATCTTATATATATGCCAAAGTAGAAAAGAACTACTCATGAGGGAAGTGCATGCTTCCAATTCTTAAAACAATTTTGATGTAAAAAAAACCATGACTCATTTGCAAAGGTGTGCTTATTGGCCCAAAAAGAGTCAAGAGGTCTAAAACTTTATTAGAGGATGCAAAATCTCTTAAATAGTAAGCGAAAAGTTCAAAAAGGATTAACATGTCCCTACATGTACTTAATGGACATGGGAGAGCATCTCTATGCATTTTTTTTAAGATTTTGCTAGTACAATACATGAGCAGAACATCATAAATGTTATAGACTAATTCAATAAGATGTGTGTTTCAACCCTATGTAGGAAGACAACAAAAGTGGCATAAACAAGGTCATTGTTTTCTAGTGTTTTAAGGTATTTTCGGCAGCTCAAGTCTATGTATAAAACAAGAATTAAATTTTTTTGAAAAAAATAGACCACTTTCAAAACGCCTCCCATTGTCAAATCGATGAGCAAATTGAAATTGAAAATATAAAATTGGCTCCTATGATAAATGGTTACAATAACAAACATCCAAGAACATGATATGAACACCATATATATACAATAATCTTATGATTAGACATTTCATGAATCCATTAGTAAGCCTACAAGCATGTTTATGCCATGTGCCTTGAGACCCATTAAAATGTTAGTTTAAGAGAGCAATGAGAAGATGATGAACAAGAATCAAAGGGTATAAGGGCACCAAATTTATTAAGAAAAATAAAGAAATACTTCTCAAAATGCAAGAATAGTTGGAAAATTCTCAAGATATCTATAAGGCTAGGTATGTATACCATTACAAAGCATATTTAACATGCAAGATAAGGTCTGGTGCTTAAGAGGAAAAAGATTCCAAGGGCAAGCTATAAATATTGAGTGTCTAAGAAATGAACCTAAACATCTTGTATGAGTTAGGGAGAACACTCTCAAGCTTAAATTAGCTTCATTTGTAATGATAGACTTAATAACTAATTCCAAATGTGTACATCTATATTAGACATTGATATTGAATAAAAAAGAGGGACACATGCATGTTAACTCTTCTCAAATCAATATCAAAGGGAATGCACCTAGTCAAGCAAGATGGTATCTTGAGCACAAAGAAGCAAATATTCCCAAAACTTTAAAAAAATATGAATCCAAAGGCCTCATGAAAAGTGAAGGTATATTGTACAAAGATCCCAAAAAAAATTACTTCGTCAAACAAATAAGACCTCGTAAAATATACTAAATTATTACACACCAAAATAACCAAGAACAAGGTGGCAAAATTTGTGCTATTATTAAGCTAGTTTTGAATGCAACAATGGTGATAATGTACTGTTGTTTCCTTTTGTATAATGATAGATTTATAAATATAATGGTGGTTTTTTGAATGTTGTGGCCATTTTGTAAGTCTCAAGACAATCTCATCTTGATGCTCTTGGTAGTTTTGTTAGTCTTATATAAGATGATATAACTGTTAAGGTTTTTAGGATCATTGCAAATGTAATAGCACTATATGATTGTATGTGTTTTCCAAATGCAACAATCTCTTGCATTTATATTGAGAATGAGCCAAGAAGAGGCATGTCCCTTCATGGGAAATGTCTATTCATTATTATGTAATTGCTATAATGACAATTATATATATATATATATATATATATATATATATATATATATAATATCTCTTGAGTATTATATTAAGTTTCCTAATATTTACATAATAATAATATTTATATATGTATATATATTTAAGTATATATACATCTCATATATATATATATATATATATCTTCACTAGTATTGACTCATAGTGTTCATCCGACTAAAGCTACAAAACATCAACACTCCCTCTTAGCTAGGGAAGATAAACACAAGAATAAATATTACCTCAACGTAATATAGCAATAGATCAGAAGATTTCCATCATTTGATATCACATTTGATATCTTGAGTATTGGCCTATCAGAATGTCAACACATGACATTCACCAAATACTCTGAGTATTGGCCTATCAGAACATCAACATATGATATTCACCAAGTACTCAATAAGGTATTGGCCTGCAGAATATCAACACATGATATTCACCAAATACCTATCATATATCTATACAAACAACTCATAGACTGTTAATTTAATGACATCTAACACTTAGTTGTTGATTTACAAGATATATCTATACAAACAACTCATAGACCGTCAATTTAATGACATCTAACACTTAGTTGTTGATTTAATCCATCATGATCTGTTTCAACATTATAAATAATGTATATCATGATTTAAGTTATTGTAAGATCGTCACCTTCCAATAACTTCTCCAAATACAAGTGATAATCATTTGGAAGTCATCACTTCCTCATGATTTACACAGGGCCCAAAAGGCATTCATGATTCCTAGTCCTCTGACTATTATAGATTCTTGATCATTGGAGAATCCATCTAAGTATGGACTACTCCCTTTGAATCAATACAACCAAAATTATCAAAAGTTGATTTAACCATATCCTCATCTGTTCCCTCTGAAGCTAAAGTTCTTGTATCAACCTCTTGTCTTCTTTTGAAATGTCAGACTCCCTCTGCATCTAGTCTCAATCATCGGTTTGTTTGCAAGCATTAAGTTCTTTCTCCATTGAATGCAATTTTTTTGTCCTTCCAGAGAGAGATTACAAATAGCTCACTAAACTATCTCGATTGAAAATACCAATGATAGAAGCATACAAGATTTTACTAACCAATAGTATAACATGAATTACAAACTTAAAAAATAAATTATGTGCATTAATAAAACATGAAATACTTATCTTTTATAAATTTCAAGTATTTCATTATGTAAGGTGAGCCCATATAGAAAATATCATGCAAATTCACAAAATGATGTCTCCGTTCTCAAACATTACCAAAATTCTTCACATGACTTGTCTTGAATATCCAAAGGTTCTATACACTATGACAACCTTCAATCTTATCAGATCTCCCTTCAAGCGGTTAGGCTTTTAAAGAAGGAACCTCGCTCTTTTACAGATTTTGCATAGACCCGTACACAATCGGTCATAACTTTTGAGCCCGATCACTTTCTCGCCAATCACTCCTATGAAATTCTTCTAAATTTGTTTTTCACCAACATATCCAAAATTCAGTAAAATCTAGCGGTGTATTTGTAAGATATGGTCCTCGCACTAAGACTGTATTTTTTGAGACAGTCACATTCACCATCAACAAACTACTCTTTTACATTTGCAACTTGGCTTTGATACCATGTTAAGGTTTTTAGGATCATTGCAAATGTAATAGCACTATCTGATTGCATGTGTTTTCCAAATGCAACAATCTCTTGCATTTATATTGATATTGAGCCAAGAAGAGACATGTCCCTTCATGAGAAATGTCTATTCATTATTATGTAATTAATATAATGACAATTATGATTATATATATATATATATATATATATATATATATATATATATATATATATATATATATATATATATATATATATATATATATATATATATATATATATATATATATATCTTGAGTATTATATTAAGTTTTTTAATATTTACATAATAATAATATTTATATATGTATATATATTTAATTATATATATACATCGCATATATACCAAATATATATATACATATCTTCACTAGTATTGACTCATAGTTTTTATCCAATTGAAGCTACAAAACATCAACAATAACAATAGGGAAAGTGAAGTTTCACAATGAATGCTTGGACATTCTTAAATACATGAAAGCACAATTGCAATAAACAATATTTTTAAGAGGCAAGCATTGAAGATATTGCTTGGGTGTGGATGTGTGATCTATTAGTACAATGAGTCCCTAAGAGTGACAAGGAGAGAATGATATATGTGCTTTATCAAAGATCTTTGTACCTACATTTAGCCAAATTGTAATGTCCCCTACTTGATTTGCCCTAGAGTTTGTCGTAAAACCACAATTGCGACAAATGAAGAATAGGGTTTACCAAATAAATGGTCTCGTTAATTATGTGAACCATAACTTAATTCTTGCATTCACCATGCTCTCTCTCTCTCTCTCTCTCTCTCACACACACACACACACACACACACACACACACACAAGAATATATCTTCATCACTATGCAACACTTAAGTTGTATAGGAATTTCCATAATAGATGTGGAGAAACGACACATGGTAGGGTGCCCTAAGACAACGATTCTCCCTCCATATAGTCCTCCATTCTTCTACAATTGGAATTATCTATCTTTCACCAATACTCCCTCGACGTAGGAGTTGGAAAGGGCCTTACAACAGGGTGCCCTTAGTGGTTCTCCCTCTCACAATGTAGTAAGGTGCCCTCATAGTTGTTCTCCCTTAACTAACATTGCAATAGGGTGCCCTTAGTAGTATTCCCTTGATCACAAACTCTTTTCCCACTCACTTGTCATAGACTATTGCAAGATTATATTCATGTTTTAGTGTTTATTAATATCAAACATATAAGCATTATAAGTTGATATAAATAAGTGGATCATTGTTTCTACATTACCGATAATAGGATAATATAAACATGCTAAACATAGAACTATTTTTTTTATTGTGTCCCTTGTATTGGAGTTTCATTTTGTTAAAGGTCTTAATGTTCTTGTTTGGATTCAATGCTTGCTTCGCTTTGACACCTTACATCTGCTAGTTTTTATTTATTCTAATTTCTATTGCTTCTTGTTGTGGATTATAGATTATAGTCTTCTTATATTTCTTGACTCTATCATTGATTCTCGCATTGCTTGTCCGAATAAGTCATACCCTTTCTTTTGTAATGATGAAGGTTGTCATCCTTAATGACTGCAATCTTTAGTGATGTCCTTTCATGACAACCATGATAAAATGAATTGGAATCATCGACGAAAATGTGAAGCATAATATCATAGGGACATGACAACCCGCGCTTCCAAAAATTTCTTGCCCTCAAGCCAAAATTTTGAGTTGGTATGGTTACTTGATTACTCACTAGGGAATAGGTTGGTCCCATCATTATAACCTTCTCGGGACAGGCCTTTACAAAGGTTTGTTATCATGATATTATCACAAATATGTAGATTTGGGTCAAGATATATGTTTATTTAATTCAAATGTGAGTTATCTCAACGACATAATCCAATAAGGTTGTTAAACATAAGACAAGTTTTCTCTTATCATATTTGAGGCCTACCCATGTTTGCACAATAGCATGACTCACATTTATGACCTCAAATATAACAAATTCATTCCTTTTGATTCACTCTAGTTATTCTCAAATTAACTAAAAATGTACAGCAAAACACGGAAAATATGCTTGAAAACAGAGTTTACATTTTCAAGAGTATACACATGAATGTATGAATACACGAAGCATACACAAAGTATACACATGAATATATGCAGACACAAAGCAAGCAATTGAAAACACCCATTATTACATGCCTCTTGTTGTCTAAAATCTATTTATTGATTCATCTTCACCCTTGCAATAACATATATGACTTACATCTATGTAATGTTCTATGAAGACACTCCCTAAAGGGACCTTTAAGAGATTTTAATTTAGCATATTACTATTTCTCTGTGGAGAGCGGTTGGATAACCTATTCCTAAATTTGGGTGTTGTAATTGATCATTAATATTTGCATGGGAATTTATTTTATCATTAACATATGTTGCCCCAAATAAACTTACCTTAGAGCAGAAGATTGAGTTACATAATTGTGATTGGATGTCATAGGAAAAAAAGATAAAATTAATTATGTCACTTTGATCGTTGTATACATTGTGCTAGCCATTGTCTCTTCACCCTGCATGAGAAACGTGTTCCTTGCAAAAACTAAAACAAAACCTACTTAATAATTTAATGCATAACCAAGCTTTAATTTCACAAACAGCGATTAGAATTAATCGTAATCTTCAAGAGAAACACCCAAATGAAATTTCCAAATGCATACAAAGAGAGGTAATCTGCATAGCACTTAAGTATAAAGATGCTGATAAATGGTCAAAGTTTCTTTGCTGCAATCAAGTGACTTCAATGAATTAATGGTTTCCCTGGTTAGATAACATCATAAGCCGAACAAGACAGAAAAGGCAATCATATTGCCCAGAACATACTATACTTTTCAAAATCATTTTAATATAGAAACACCAAAGCCATAACTAACATATTTCTCTGTTTTCTTAAAAAGTTTCTATAGAAAATTGATTCTTATCCAGTACTGGAAAATCTGATGTCTACTCTCACATTATTCCTGCCAAATAGATATGTACTATTTTTTGGCGGATGCTTTAATTTTTTAATTTTCATATTTTATTACATTTTCATCCCCTTTCCAATGGAACCAACAAACATGGTTTGTCCAGTCCAGATACTCAAAATTATGGAAGGGAATAAGTAAGCCCTCTCTGTAGTATTCATTAGGCTCAAACAGAATTTCAGCTTGTGCATCTCAAACAAGATAGGCTACTACATACCAGGGTTGGGTATATGTCCAAGATAATTGTGATTGAATACTTGCGTCTGAATGCATTCCACTTCAACACTCACAATATTTTCTAGTTAAACTGAAAGTTGGTAAAAGCACGAGTCAAAGAAAAAGGAACAAACGTGTACTGTGATGAATAAATCACTTTCATAATGTTTCCATTCCAAGCTGTTGTGCTTGGCAGGAACGAAGACATATACAAGAAATTTATGTCATGAATATTTCAACCTCAGAGAAGTTACAGAAGAAAACTGTTTTCCACTTGCAAATAACTATAAGTGAAGTGTGAAAACTGTTGGAGCAGCAAACTGCATGCCATTGCATGTTTAAACACGTCCTTGACCGAGCATCCTATTGCAAGTTGATGGGAAAGTAATTTTAGAAAAATATGAGATAGAAGAAAGAATAATAAATACCAACCATGAACAGATGCCTCAAAATACTAACTCCAGCGGCCTCCGCTACTAGGTTCTGTTCAAAACATATCCAGGTCTGCTTTTTAAATGAAGGATATGACAGGCAGAAATAATATCAAATACATGTGAAAAACGATGTGGGATATATTTGAAAAAAAATTACCGCTTCCAAGTGATTCATAGGAACTCCATGAGTTTCAAACAAATATAAATACAGACAGATTCTGAACTTCTCAATCTAATTGTACTTGATCTCGGATCCATTTAGTAGCAACCCATTTTTCTCCTTTGATTACAGGACAGCTTCCATGCAAGGATGTCTGAAAATCATACAGCACATGTGCAAGAAATCAAGAGATTTAAATAGGAAATAAATACATGCTGTAGCTAACAAAACAAATTCATTCATTCCAGAAGTTACAGTTGAATAAATAATTAGTATAAGTCCAAAAAAGGCTGCTTCAAGACATTCAAAATGTAAATCCTAAAGGAACATCAAAACATTGCAACAACTTACAAGTTCTTAGCAGCCAAATATCCATTTGAATAAATCTATGTTCCACTACCCCTCTTACAGGTGAAGAAACATGGGGATACAAAAAAGGGATGACTAGAAATTGAGCCCGAATTCTAGGCAAAAGGGAACTAAGAGGAATGTGCCCAGCTACATACACAACCCCATGGATTCTAAAAAACACGAGTAAACCTTTAATTCTTGTTTTAGGATACCCATTTTCATGAAAGCACAAACCTCAAGTTTACACAAGAATCATTGTTATTGCTATTAAGTATTAGAATTACCAAGGAAGCTTCCAATCAAATAAGCTCCCTGCCCCAGTTTTGCTTTATCTTTTCAGCAGTTGTTATACAGTACCAATCATTTAGTAGAGATCACCAAGTCTTTTGGTGACAACATTGAAAATTTTAGAATTTGAAATTGCTTGAGTAAATTTAGTTTAATGAATTCCTTTGTCAAAGGTGAAGCACCATGCCCTTATGAAACATTTGAGCCAGACACAATGATTTTTCTGAATGCTTACTTCGATACAAAGGACTGCCAACTACAAAATCGTATAAGTACCCACAAGCCAGGTCAAACAAGCACATTGCTACTTTAAATACAACTAGAACAAGAAAGTAAATTTAAGAACTGATGAATTCATGATCAACAATTTACAGATCAGGCATAATGGTACACTGAAATGGTAACAAACATTAAAATTAAACTTGATTATCTTATGAAAACTAAGTGCTTTTGAATCATTCCTAAATCCTAGGAGATCTCTGAAAAGAGTGAAATGTACAAAAATAATTGATGAAAATGTATATTCTTTCAATCATCAGAGAAGAGACCTCAATAGAGTAACAAACAATACAGACAAACCTTAATGTCTTTAGAAAATGGTAATATTTCAACAATATTCCAATATTAGCTAAGGAGTGAAAATCATGGAAGTTGCTAAATGGTGATTTAACCAGAAGACCAAAGCTGAACTTCCTTCAAGTGCAACCTTTAGGTGATAAAAAACCTAACTTGAGGTTTATCATATTTCCTTTGGGATGGAACAATACAAAATGTTCCAAATGAGCATTTCCTAAATATGCTATTAGCTAACTTGTACAGCTTGCATAAGAAGGGCTTTCAGTTTCATTGATTTTCTCCTATGAAGGTGCAACAAGGTATTTAATATTTTTTTAATGTTTCTCGTCATTGGCATCTTCTTAGACCTTGTGTAGTACAACAATAATGGGAAATCAAGTAACCATACAGGACCTAAGGTTCTTAACATCTTATACCATGGCAATGTTCATCTCTCCATATGCTTATACTTAGGGCAATTACATACATAGAAATATAGAGAGCACATAAGATAGAGTTTAACCCATAAATTGTAGAAAATAGATTTTGTTCAAGGATACATGGGAACATGTCCCTTGCCCCAAAACCCAGTATCCTCGTCCCCTAGCTGTTTCGGGGTGTTAGATGCCTAATTGGACTGTATTATTCAGACAATGCAATAGTAACCATTCACAATAGTGCAATGTCATAACATAACTAATCATAGATAGCATAGAATCACATAACACAGTAAATGGCAGAATAATATATATCTTTTCATAGCATAATAGTCTCCAACCTTAACAACACCATGAATTGTCTCGACCCTCATACAAATAGTGCTCGGCAGTTGGTTAAGACTCCAACTATCGGCAACTAACATCATTTCGAGACAATTATTTTATTACATTTCCCCCAACCAAAGTATTATTGATGGCATAATTGCCGCCTACATCATCCCCCACACAAAACTTGTCGTCTTCTAGACGACAAAAAACAAAATAGGAAAAAAACAAAGGTGGTGACAAGTGGGATTTGTTGGCGGAGAATCCTCAAGTCTTTGTCTACGATCAGTTGCTTCTCCCATGTTGCCTTCAACAATCTCATAGTATCCATGAGGTCCTTCTGGGCAATTGCCAGCTGCTGCTCTTTCCCCACCCGTGCTAACTTCTCCTGTGCAAGCCCATTTTCGAGTTGCTCCTCTTTCCCCACCCGTGCTAGCTTCTCCTATGCGAGCTCATTTTCGAGCTCCTACAGTCTCATCTGTAGGGCAACTTCTCTCTCTAGAGTAAGGGTACACTCCTCTGCCCTGCAAGTCGTCCATGTAACCTGCTGCAACTATAAGAATGTGGCTCTAAGAGTCTCCTCCATCCTAGCAAGGATTCTCATCATCCCTGCATGCCCACTGTGTCCTGCCAGACTATGTGGAGTACTCCATGTGTGCACCCTCTCCGGTATCTCCATCTCTGGCCATCCCTTCCCTATGAGGCATTCAATGAATTCCTTGTTGCATTCCTCTATCACGAATCTCAGAAGTGCCTTAGCTGCCATGGTGACTGGCCCCATGTCTAATTCTCTAGCTTGGTCCACTATGTCCCGTGTTGCTACTGCCATAGCCTCCAGTTCTACTAAAAATCATTGTGTTGAGTCTCCAAATCCTAGGGTGAAACTCTCTACTCTGTCACCTTCTATGGAACCCGCCCTTGGTTCTCCCATATGTTGGCTTCCTCCTTCCACCACTTCTGGCTGGGTGACTGATGGTACCTCCCTACTTCCTTCCTCCACCCGGTGTCCCATCATCAACGTGGGTGAGGGTGGTGGTATGTCATCCACTTCCATCTGAAACTTCGCCAAGAGGCTATCAGCTTCAGCATCTACATCTGTATTTGTGGTGGGCACTGCCACCTTCGTACCTACCACCTCCCTACATGCCACCTCGGTACCTAGCATTGCCACCTCTTTAGATGGTACTGCCACCTCCGTAGCAGGCACCTCAGTAGCTGGCACTGATGTCACTATTGTGGCTGGGGTAATTATTCCAGTTGGGGGTGTCGGAGTAACCACGAGTGCAACAAGGTGGGCTCTCTCAATTCCTTGCGGAGTGGTAATAGGAAGTGTGGGGCCCTTCCTTATGTGCTCTGAGATCTACCAACTTGGCTTGTGGTAATTGCAACGGTGGGACTAAGTGTGCCATGGATGACAATTGACGCGGTGTAAACACTATCTTCTGTAGCTTCTTTGCACCCCTATCTAGAACCACTGGAAGCCTCTCTTGCACTTCCTAATGCACTACAACTTCCTCATGTACCCCATCTCCTCTCATGTCCATACAACTGACATCTGTACTACTTCCTTTTGTTCAGTCTCCATCCGTACGGGCAATTCCCCCCATACAGCCTCCTCTTGTGTCACCCTCTCTTGTACAATCTCATCAGGTACTTCCACTACATTCTCCGGCACTGCCCGCACTAGGGGCCCATCATGTATAGGTACAAACTCAATTTTCTCCAATGTCTCCCGTATGTCCTTCTCTTGTGTTGCCCCTTGTGCCTTCTGTTGTGCCTTAGTCAGGCAAGGTGTGCCAAACTCTTCCTCATAAGAGCTATCACTATCACAAGAGGAAACTATGTGCTCCATTGTTTCTTCCTCCTCTGACCTTCCATCTTCTTCTTCTCCATCCTATGTGCTCCCGGTAACCTCTTGCCTAACCCTTTTCCTCAATGGTTCAAAGCTGCCTGTCGTGAAAGTGTCCAGGTGAAGCCAATAATTCATGGCGGGTTTATATGGCTCAACCCGGCTGGGTGGAACATAAATACGTTGGTGCTCTTTTGTGCTACTTGGGTGCGTAGTGCCTCCAGGAATAGGGCAATGGCATGGTGCGGCATATAAAATGTCTTGTGCAAGAGCTACAGGAAGTCCTTAATACGGTCGGACAAGAATTGTCCCCAATTATAAACCTTTCCATTATTCAGACCATTCATTAATTTTAGCATCCATATGGAAATATCAGATGCTCTACTCCCTCCTATGAGCTTGCTTTTCAGCAAGTCCATTATGCATCGCCACTCTGGGGACGTTATGAAGGACTTCTTCAAACCTCTACTGTTACTACCACTCCATAGGCTGTCCCACTATTTCTCTGTGAGGTCCTACCTACATATACACTTTAGCAACATTTTCTTGTCCTCCATAAACATCTTGGAAGATGGCTTGTTTGTCGAATGTCCTTTCTTAGGCACGCCAAATACCCTATTAAGATCCTTGGCTAAATAAGACATTACTATTGTCTGATCAAAGTATCTAATGGTGGATCTGTGTGTACTTCCGTCATAACCATGAACCATAGTGCGCAAGACTGGCCCAAAATCCCTAAGGCTGAAAATGGGCATAAAAACAATTTTATCTACCTCAGCTTTGCGCAATAGCAAAGCCTTCAAGGGGTGATCTTCTGGAGTGCCTTCCCACCAAGCCCTACAATCACTCCTTGTAACAATCTCAAACATAATATTCTCAACGTAATATGCTCATCTTTATCCTTCTATGTCTTTGCCTTCATGCTTGAAGTTTCCATTTGTGATGTCCTTTGTGATTGTAATGGTTTTTTAATTATGCTTGTAGCTTTATAGCTAATGTCATAACTACTCTTTTTAGTGTTTGCGAAGCTTCTCTTGACCATTTTCCTTACTTTCACCCTTTTCCAATTTCTTCCTTGTTGCGGTTGTAGAATCACAAAAATAATGAATGTCTCCCTACAACGATCGTACAACGTACAAATAAGATGTTTATGCAGTGCTCGTACAAATGGCAGCCTTTCCCAACCCGGACGGCATGAATTGCCTAGCTTTCTTCCGCACCCTTTTCGTCCACCCTCCTTGTACAGCATACGGCTAGCTCGTATAGCCTGTACTTCCTTAGCGTTTCTCCGCTCACAATTCCACCATTGCCCATATGGTTGGCACTCACTTTGTTGTCATGTGTGATGAAAATATTGTTCGTACGGCTCGTACAGTCCTCCCTGTCTAATGCAAACCCACAACTTCCTTTAGATCTTACAATTGTCAATGCTTGTACGGCTCGTACGACTCTCCTCACCCGAATTTGCCAAAACTTGCAACCCTCTATTGTTCGTACTGTGGAAGTCAATGGGTGTACGGCTATCACTGTCACATGTACACTTTCTCCTAACTTCAATGCTAACTATACGGCTCATACGGCTACCTCTTGCTTGGTGCGATTGAATTTTCTTGTTGGCTTTCGTATGACATGCTTCGTATAGACCGCTTAATTCCTCACTTCCTTCGTGCGCAGCTTCCTTCCAACTCGTATGCCTTGTTTGTATTGCCCTCAATCTGTTTTTTGGTTTTGCATAATGAAATTATCTTGCTCTCATTGATGGTCTTTTATTTGCTCTTTTCAAGTTTAGGGTTTTACTAGAACACATTTTAATTGAAAAACTAATGTTTTTATTTCCCTTCTATTTTTTCCCTTCTCTTCCATTTTTCTTTTTCTTATTCTTTCCCTTATAACTCCTTCCCATATAAGCTTTTTAATCATAACTTTATCTTTTCTCATTTTTCCAACCCTTTTTCCTTTTATTCCCATCTTCCTAGCCTTAATTTTTTAATTTTACTCAAATAATTTTTTCTCAAAGTCGTCATACCTCTTAATTTCCTTTGCTTTTGTGGTCCTTGGTATCCTTGCTTGGCTTCCATGTACTTCCCTATAAATTTCTTACGGTGTTTTTTCTTCATTTTTGTCACCTTTTCTTGTGTTCCAACTTTCAGCTTCTTTGTGGGTCCCTCTACTTTTACATTTTGTCTCCTCTTTATGCCTTTTTCTTCATCGAATCGGACCTTCACCTCCGAGGCATATTGCCACATGCAAGCACCTGGAGGTGTCTTATAGCATTTATTTTCACAACACATCCCAAGGTATTCCAAGTCAAATATTTTCTCGACTAGAGGGGCAGGCCCCACCTCTTTATAGCTTCCATCCACATATTTGTCTCTGTATTTTTGGTACCAAACCGCTTCTTTGTTTACCATTAGGGGTCCTGTTGGGTGTGGTATCACTCGCCATAATGCATTTGGCTTGGGTTTGTATAGCACTCCTTGCCCTTCCTTGGCGCACTTCTCAACGAGTTCATCTATGTAGCCGTCACCTTCAAAGATAAACAAGTCATCTGTTTTTGCCACCATTTTTAAGCATGGTTCCAAAGTGGCATCATACTCCTCTAGATCAATTTCTTCCTCCAAGTCTTCTTCCACACCCTCACCCCTGGCTGATTGCTCCTTTTTTCGTTGTTCTTCGGCTTCCTCATCGATGTCATAAGCAACAAAACCTTCTCTTCTCGCTTCGTAAGGTGTCTTCCATCTCCAATATTCATTCATTCTCACCCAGAGAACTGGAGGTCCGAATGGTGCATTTGTAAGATGCTTGTGCACTCTTGGAATTGCAACACCCTCCACGTGCTTCCTCGTCAGCCGTTCCTTGAGATCCATCATCGGCTTCGCCCAATCCAGGTCTCGCCTATATGGCTCTTCCTTGATTATCGGATCCTCTTCAATCTCCTTTTCCCGGCCAATAGTTCAGTCACCTTTGGTAGCATACCCTAGCATGTTGATCTCTCAAGTGCGTACCTTCCTCTCTTAGTAGATTTTCAGCTTGGACCCATTTACTAGTTCCTTGATAGGTCTTCCCTTGAGAGTTGCAAGTTTTACAGCCCCATTACTTCCCACTTCTCTTACTTTATAGGGTCTGAGCCAACGGATTTTGAACTTGCCAGGCTTGATTTTGTTGCGACCGTTATACTTCAAAACTAACTGGCCTGGTCAAAAGTTCATTCGTCGAAGGTGTTTGTCGTGCAAAATTTTCTCCGTCATTGGGCCACCTCGGTAGCCCATTGTGTTGTCATTCGTCTTTCATCCAATTTCATCAAATTGAATAATCGTTCTTTCAGACTTTTTGTATCTCCGCACCGGTTCTCTATTGCTACCCTTAGACTTGGTAGTGTACTCCATCGGTACAACCGCCTCGTGTCCGTACATGAGTTGGAAGGGTGTGTGTCATGTTGTTGCCTTAAAGGAAGTCCGATAGGTCTAGAGTATGGCTGGAAGTCTCTCTTCCTAGTCTCCCTATTCCACTCCGCACGTCTTGTACAACACCGACCATAGTACTTTATTTGTAGATTCGGCTAGTCCATTCGCCCGAGGGTAGTACAGGCTTGAGAGGTTGTGGAATATCCGGAATTCAGTTGTCATGTTCCAAATCACTTGGTTTACAAAACGTACTCAATCGTTATTAATGGATATGGGTATGCCAAATCGAGTGATGATTTGCTCATAAAGGAAGCGAGTAGTGCTAATTGCAGTGTTATCAGGGAGTGCCCTAGCCTCTACCCATTTTGTCAAGAACTTGGTGGCCACCATGATGTACCTGCATCACTATGCGGCACTCACCTTGAGAGGCCCCACAAAGTCCAAGCCCCACCTTTCAAACAAATCCTGAGGCTGCAAAGGAAATAATGGCATAAAATCCCTCTTTAATGGCTTGCCCGCTCTCTAGCAAGTATCACATCCAAGCACCCACTCTTGGGCATCAGTGTGCAGTGTTGGCCATCACAATCCTGCCAATAGTACCTTCCATGTGGTGGCATCTAGGCCCATGTGTCCTCCTACCAGCCCTTCATGAGATTCCCTCAACACGCTAGGAATTTCCTCCTTCGTGACAAACCTGCACAGCACGTGGTCAGGTCCCATCTTATACAGCAACCCACTAACGAGTTGGAATATTTTGCTCTTTAGTGCCAACTTTCTCCTCTCACTAGGTGGTATCTCTCTAAGGAACATAGAAGTAGACAGGTATTGGCCAATGTGCTCATGCCATGAGGGTAGGACTTCTAACTGAAATAAATGGGCATCTGGAAAGTCTTCATTCACCCCGTTAACAGGTTCTCCTAATTTTATCCTCGACAATTGGTCGGCAATGACATGGCTCTCCCATGGGCGTACAATGATTGTGAACATGAATTCTTGAAGTAGAAGCAGCCACCAGCTTACCTTTCCCTATATGATGGGCTTGTTCACCAAGTACATTAAGACTTGGTGATCCACGTAAAACATGAAGGGTGTGGCAAGAAGGTAGTGCCAGAATTTTTTAATGGCATATACCATGCCCAAGGCCTCCCTTTCTGTTGTACTATAATTTCCTCTCTGCCTTTGACAATAGTCTGCATGCAAAATATATTGGGTGGTCCACCCCTCCTGTGTTGGCTTGTGCCACGGTGGCACTGATGGCATAGTTTGAGGCATCCACGTGCACATGGAATTCCTTGTCCCATTCTGGCTTAACTCACCAACCTTGACTTAAGTTCCTTGAATGCATGTTCTTGTTCGGTCCCCCAAATAAATGGTTCGCCTTTTCTTGTCAGCTTGTCTAATGGGAATGATATTTTTGCAAACCCCTTGATAAACCATCAGTAGTAGCCAACATGCTCTAAAAAGGACTTCACTCCAATTATGTCTTCGGCGCTTTCCATCACAATGATCACCTTCACCTCATTGGGATCAGTCTTCAATCCTTCCTTGCAAACTATATGGCCCAGCAGCTTACCTTGGGGTGCCATGAATCGACACTTCTTCGGGTTCGGCGCGAGTCGTGCCCTCCAACAGTGTTCCATACACTCCCGCAAAGCTATAAGGTGAGTTTCCTTCCCGCAATAGATGGACCAATCGTCCAAGAAAGCTTTGAAATTTCCCACCGATATTTTGTCAAAGATATGCAGTATGATCCTTTGGAAGGTGGCAGGGGCGTTGCACAGGCCGAAGGGCATCCTATTGTACGCATACACCCCGTCTTGCACAAACTGAAGCCATAGTGTTGGCTTGTCGAGGGCCTTCCATGTCTCCTCTAGCAGCAATTTTATGCAGATCCACCATCTACAATAGTGTTGGTTAGCATGCGCCCCATGATTTCCATTTTAAGCACTATGGGAGTCCTCCCAACCCCAACTGCCAATAGTGGATCTATGGTGCCTTTCGTGGAAGTACCCCTTGCGAAGTCTTCTTTCTCAATCTCTTCCATACGGCTATTACGAGTGGTCTTGCCCTTCTCTTGACCGCCATTGATATCACCAACATTGGTCATCGTCACTTTTAGTTGTGGTCATGTCTCCACAAGGTCTATCACCCTTACTAGTACGGTTGTTTGCAACATCTGTTGTATGATGTTGGCTTCAAATGCTGACCGTATGGGGTTACTAGCAGTGCCATGTGACAGCCTCTATTCTTCCTCCATCGCCCGTTCAGTTTCCATTCTAGCCTCCTTTAGTCTTTCATTCTTTGTACGCAAATCAGGGTATGTGGCATTTTTGGCCTGCAATCTTGTAATTGCCAAGACTTCATCCTCTGAACATGTGACATCTATCAAGTTCACTCCCTTCCCCTTAGGACAGTCGGCATCCTCATGGTTACCAAGGCCACACCGTTTGCACAGCATGCTTCCACCTCCTTGCTCACTCTGACAGTCCCATGCAAAGTGGCCCCACTCGTTGCATCTACGACATTGTATCATGGGCCTCCCTTTCGCGTCGTACTGGATGTGGCTCCTCAATGTGTTGTTATTGTTGCCTCCTCGCTGATTGTTACGGTATCCACCAGGCAAAGCATTGGAATTTTTATGTCGTGGCGGTGTGGTAGGCGGAGTTGCCTGCTCTCCTTGGGTAAAGAGTGCTTGAGTGCTCCTTACTTTTAGGTTGTACGGGCACTCCTTAATGAAGTGTCCCAATACTTGACAAATGTCACAGAATAGTTACTTGGGATAGTTGGCGTTGGTGTTCCCCTCATTCTTACACTCTATACACCATAATTCCTTGCCCTCCTTCGCAGTTTCTTTTTCTTCTCCCATTTCTTTCATCATTCCCATCATATCCTTCTGAAGTGCCTGTATGGTCCGAGACTCCCCTTCATTGTCGCCCTCTGTACTATCATCATCACTCATTTTCTTCTTCCCTCTGTATGCCTTATTCTTGCTCTCAATATCCATCACACGGTTTCAAGCCTTCGTGTAAGAGGATGGAGGTACCACCTTCATTTTTTTCCAAATGGACGAAGTCATACCCTCAATGAACCATCTTTTCTTCAAGCCATCCGCTGCCTGGTTGTCTAACTTGTCGATGAGTTCTTTCATCGTACGATGGTAGGCCCATACTGTCTCATTTTTTCCTTGGCGGGTATTGAAAATTCCTACTACCACTTCATCATCATTGCGAAGCAATTTGAATTCCGCCTGGAATGCTTGTTTCAAATTATTCCAAGTTTCTTTAGGGCCTTGTGGCAGATCTATGTACCAATCAATTGCTACTCCTCACAAGGTGGTCGGGAAGGCCTTTAGCCAATAGTCTTGATCATCTTGATCCTTGGGTTCTCATATAGTCACACATGTTTTGCAGTGGCAGGCTGGGTCCTCTGATCCGTTCCCACTAAATTTGGGAAGTTTCTGCTTCTCCAAGGGGTTTGTCATTTTTCCTCTACAATTAGTACCGTGCACGTTATTAGACTCAAGTGGTTCAGTTCTTCTTCCACGTCCTTGTGCGTCTCTCGCACCTTCGCCCACACGCGAGTCCCCTACCCCTCCACCTTTGTCGTTCACGCCTTGGTTACCTCCCTCGTAGTAGTACCGGTACTCTCTTCTCCCTAGAGTCTCTAGTTTTGTTCTTCCTATTCTTGACACCTTAGA
This sequence comes from Chamaecyparis obtusa, assembly GCA_027943335.1. Taxonomy (NCBI): domain Eukaryota; kingdom Viridiplantae; phylum Streptophyta; class Pinopsida; order Cupressales; family Cupressaceae; genus Chamaecyparis; species Chamaecyparis obtusa. The sequence continues at coordinate 142,639 of BSBK01003524.1, read as the reverse complement.
GATAAGCAAATTTCCAATGCCCCACAAGGTACTTTCAAATAGATCTGCTACTTCCCCTTCAAGATTACCTTCCCTGCTATTATCTTCTTTGGAGTGTACGGATGGTTCAGTTGGTACCAAATCACCCTCCCAATTGTCCGCACCAGACCCTTCTGACACCCAAGCAATGTTTGGGAGTGGTAGTTCCCTCACAATCTCCTCCCACTCCTGGCGTGACGGTTGTGTTCCGCCTTCACTGCCACCCCAGTTACTCAATGAAGGACTAATAGATTTTTCCACTAGTTGTTGTAGTCGTTGACACCTCTCAACCTATTCTTGGATTCGCAAAGACCTCCTTACAGCAACTTCCGCTTCATTTTCTGCTTTTGTCTCTGCCCTCATGCATCGCCTTCTATCTTTGTTTGCCAAGTTAGGCATTAATTATTGGGGTTGCCAGAGGTACGGCGCCTACTTGTGTCGTGCAATTCCTCCTCATGTTCCTCTCTTCGTACCGATGCAATATTTGTTGCCTACGATGCTCCCTCTCTCTTGCCTCACGTTGTTCCTAGATTTCCAGCAATGCTCGAGCCAATAATCTTGGAAGGCTACCTAGATCGCACATAGGACCGCTCACTGTGAGTTCGGCACATACAATGCCAGTCGGGACCACTCTCTCCTAAGCCTCCCGCTACATGTACTCGTCAACTGACACGTCCCACGCCTGACCCAAATCATGCGTCAACTAGCCTCACAGGTCACTTCGTTATTGTCCTCGACATCGCTATTAGTTACTACCACTTGTTGGTCAAAGGAACGACCCATTATGCTGCCATCCCGCCTATCCTTACTTCCTTAGACCTCCAGGTTCGAACTTAGGCAATGGCGCCAAAATGTTAGATGCCTAATCAGACTGTATTATTCAAACAATGCAATAGTAACCATTCACAATAGTGCAATGTCATAACATAACTAATCATAGATAGCAAAGAATCACATAACACAATAAATGGAAGAATAATATATCTTTTCATGGCATAATAGTCTCCAACCTTAACAACACCATGAATTGTCCCAACTCTCATACAAATAGTGCTCGACAGTTGGTTAAGACTCCAACTGTCAGCAACTGACATCGTTTCGAGACAATTATTTTATTACATTTACCTTAACTAACCAAAGTATTACTGATGGCATAATTTCCGCCTACACACGGATGGGGGGACGCTGAGGGGATGTCCCCCTGTCGTCCCCAAATCCCTGCCCAACCCTTTGAAATGCCATGAAACGTCCCATACCATTTGGGGACGTTTCTTGGCATTGAAAAAGAAAAAATAATTCTTTTTCTTTAATTTTGTCTGCTTATATACCTTCATATGAGAATCAAAACAATATATCCAAATATCAAATGTATGAGAATCAAAACAATATATTCAAATATCAAATGTATGAGATTCAAATATAGTCAATGAAATACACAATTAGAAGTTACATTTGTTTAATTTTCTGAGTCATGCCAAATCCAAGTCTCAATAGTAATACTATGCTTGAAAACTTTCATTCTTGAGTTTTGAAATTATAAAAATGCACTATTATATTTCTTAGTATGATTGTACTTAAATTTCTTTGCAAATGTTTATTATTTGGCATTGACCATAATGGCTACCATTGGACAATCCACTATTGCCAAAAGGGGATAGTGACTCGGATGGTTTTGTGTCTTTGGATATTGATAGCCAAATGGTTTCATAGACTATCGTATTTGATGTTTAAAACTTCTGGATACATGTTTGAGACTTTTGGATATTAATAGATCATGGATTTTTTATGTTTGAGACTATTGTTATAATGCTTTATTGAAATTTATTATGCTATAACAACTATTGCTCTAATGATTTATTTACATATTGATATTGTTGTTATCAGTAATAGACATATCTATGTTTCTTTCCTCCTCTCTCTATAATATATTAATATATTTGAAAAATCATATATATATATATATATATAGAGAGAGAGAGAGAGAGATTTGTATAGCGTCATCCCCTACCGTCCCCTAAAAATGGTCTTTAGGAAACATCCCAGAAACGCGTCCCCTACCGTCCCCGAAATGCAGTGGAACATAGATTTTGTTGTTTATATTCATATTGTTGTTTACATACTCAAATATTAAATTAACTTTTTGAGAGGGCAGACGCCAAATAGTTGTCTAAGTCTAAGATCAAATATTTTCTGTCTATGAAGTAACTGACATCGAAATTTATCAGACTTTTAAGAGGTCAGTCGCCAAATAGTTGTGTAAGTTTGAGATCAAAGCTAAGTCTATGAAGTAGCTGAGATAAAAATTTATCAGACACCTATCTAGGTGCTGTTAGGAATTTAGTAGAAGTGGAAGCCATTTTCAAGTGATCCAAGGCTTTCATTGCAATTGAGGCAAGGAGTTTTGTAAGGGTAGATCAATATTTGAGAAAGCTTATCAAATCATATTCCACAATTGCAATGTTTTGTATTCCATAATGGCAATTTGTAAGTCCTTTTATATGGGGTAGAATTCAACAAAAGACATTTGTTTAGTTGAAGTAAAAGATTAGCAAGCCACTGCTTTTGGCAATAGCTAGCTTGCAACTACTATTTTAGGTGTAGACAATTGTTAATAATAAAATTAAATTAATTAATTATAAAATAAAATTCATATATATATATATCACATTATTTTTTATTTATAATTAATTATATAATTATTAATATGTATTAATAGTCAATGATCATGTAAATATTAAAACTACTTGATAATATTTGTTGATATTTTGGCCTTTACGGCAAATATCCTATGCCTTGGATAAAGAAAAATAAATATATGGAGTATATATTTATCATTATAATTCAATATATAAATAATAATATTAAATATAAGGAAATATGCAATATTCATTGTTTATCAATAAATCAATTATACATATATATATATATATATATGCTTAAATGTCTAATTTGAGGAAATAATTAGACAGGGCCCAAAGTTGGCCTCTTGGGAAATTATATCCAAGTCGGCCTCTTGTGGAGGCACTCAAGTTGCATATAAAGGCAGATTGATTCTTGGAAGAGATATATCAAAAACATAACATATAATCCTCCTTCCAAGAATCGATCAAGGCAGCGAATTGGAGCAGCAATTGGAGCAGAGATCATATTTGAGAAGCAGTGAAATTCATTGGCATTAATGGCGAAATACTTCTTCCTTTGAGCTGCGATTTTTGCTCAGCCCTTAAGGGTGATATTGATCAGCTTTCAAGGAGTAACTTAGTTAGGTCTAAGAGTTGAGAATTCTGACATTAATAGCTCCGAATTGCATCAGATCTAGAGGTGTGAAATCTGACCTTTGAGGAGCGATCTAACAGCAGATCTCAAGGCAAATCTAAGGGAATTACAGTCTGATCCAAGGTCAAAGAAAAGTGCAGATTGGTGGCATCTTGGAAGCCCTAGGTGGGCTGACCTGGCACGTTCATATCTACACATCTTGGAGAGTTTGAAGGCACTGATGTGAAGATCATCCAGGTATTATCTCTCCTTGTTCTCAATCATTTATTTTTATCCTGTGCTTAGTTTTGTTAGATCTCTATAGATTGTTCATATTCCTTGTGATAATCTGAAATATACTAACCATATTAATTATAAACTATAAGGGTTCACTCCTTCCCCGTCAAAGTGACATATATAATGGTGCAACTGCATAATAATAATAATTTTAAAATTAGTGTATAATATTAATTATATACTTGTTCGCATCTGAATCCGTGGGGAGGGGCATCCAAAGAGCTCGGGTCATATTGAAGCTACAATTCAGAACAGATTCATCAGCTGTTTCAACACTATCTCACATGCCCCCCGCAATTAAGATGATTGAGGCCCTTTCAAATACAGTCGATGAATGTCATTGCTCCTCCCCTTCTGTTGTTTAGGGTTTCCCAAAGGTCAAAAAGAAAACTAAGTGAGAAAATAACAAATTGTTTCCATGCTGATTCCGCACTGACTTTGATTCTGTTTAGGAATCGGCCCTATTTCTGAGTGATTCGGCAATTTAGTAAGTTGTTCTAGGGTTTCGCAGATTTTTGCAACAATTTTTATGTGTTTTTTTGCCATTTTGGAGGGATTTTAACATGATAAATGCAAAAAATCATTGAAAATTGGGTCAACAAGTATTTCAATAATCGGGAAGTTTTCAGGGAAAAAATCGGCTGGCTCCACAATTTGCAATTAATTGACTATAATTGTGCTTTTTCGTAGATTATAGCTTCTCTGGGTACAAGGCATATTTTCATATTTTGGGTGAACAAACTGCGAGCATTATCAATGTTAGAACTCGCATTTTTTGAGATGTTTAAGATTTAATTTCTTCGATACTCGTAGAATTCAGCTTAGATTTGAAATCCCTGTAAATTTTTCAATAAAGACAATCTCAAGTTAGATCAGAATTGAGCATTCTACATGATACAAGACTGGCAAACAGAAATCTCAAAAAATTGTCAAATATGAGAATTTAATGATGCTCAAGGGTGGAAATGATTCATACTGAGTCAATTGTGCCATTGATAAACATTGAGTAGAACAGAAGAGCATCTCCCTGTCGTGGCTTTACTTTCAAGCCAATACACTTCTTATAATCATACCATGTACCCATATTATGATAATTCTGCACAAAACTATTTTGTTTAAGCATTACATTTAAGATAACTAATCAAATACCCTAATGCTCAATTAATAATGAAAAATTACACCTATAAGATATAGTTATATGTAAAGGCCTTTGTGTACCTCAAATGGGAACATTGTTTCCCCTCCTTCCTCCACATTAGACAGATACAACAAGAGAGAAGCAACCTGCAGTTTGGTGCCTGGTGTCATTGTAGACTTCTTGTGCAGATAATAATTCAAATGCAATAATTCACAGGCTTGGTGTCATTGTAGACTTCTCATGCACATACTTATACTTCAAATGCCACAATTCACAGTTATCCCTAGCACATCTACAGACAGAAAACTAAAAGGAAAATGGCCTTTCTAGAAATAATCAAATTGACTAACATCTAGAATATTATTCCTTTCTTCAAAATATTTTGGAGAAAATTAATGGCTTCAAAATGAAAAAACACATCTAGTGAATCACAATAAACTCCACATTCTAGCATAGTCATTCAATAAAAATTTCACTTTTCAAAAATAAGAGACCCCAAACAATTATCTTCTTTTATAATGTTTTCAGCTCTCCATATTGTTGAACTCGCTCATCCAAAAAAGTCATTATCTTGTTAGGAAGAAAATATTAAGTATGGAATTATATCATCGTTCCAAGACAACCGAAAGTGTTAAACACAGTTTACTTATTAACAAATGCTTAAGCTAGCAAATGATAACTTGGGCAAGGCATCTCTGACCCTAACATAAAGCTAGAACACTCAATAGATTATAAATAAAAATGAGCTGTTAGGAAAACACAGATATAAGTAATGAAAAGACTCTACAGTTAGTCATAGACCAGTAATTCATCTAATGAAGCCATGTCTTTATATGGTCTGCTGTGCAAGTTATGTGAGGCATACACAGGATGCTTATATGATGACAAATGATAACTTTAACCAGGTTGACTAAGGGGTGCCCCATTCTTGGTAAAAATTGCAAACATTTCAGACCAAAACACTGCGTATGGATACACAAAAGCTCTTCCCCGCAGTTGAAGGTATCAGTGGCTCAAATCTGATACAATTGACAGCTTCTTTCCCTCCATTTTGCAGACTTATACAAGAGGTATCTTGTATTAAAGAATCTATGCATCTCTCAAGTGTCATGGTAAACGAGGATCCTATGGTCTGGACTTCAGGATACAAAAATATGTTTCCAACTTTCCAGCTTAACATCTAGTGAACATAACCTAGAAAAGAAATTATTCTCAGCTGATGAGGCACAATGCTAAAACTTATTGGCTATTTGAGACCATTTTGGATACTAAAGCATATTTGTACGGCTGCCCTTAAACAACACACACTAAGGAACAAATTAAGCTTGGAAAAAGTTAGTCAACTTTGACTATTTAACACTTTTAGCATAAGAGTCAGCCATTAGTGTGTGCTGTTTAAGCCAACTGTATTTCTACTAGGTGATATTCAGCAGTTGCCTAGCAAATGATCCCAATCACCCAAGGAATGTACTTAATCGCAGGAGGAATCACCTGGCCCCTCCAACAGTAAAATCCTAAGAACCACACCTCTGCATACGCGGAAAGAGGGTTTTCCCCATTTGATTGGCTTGATCTGAAAGAAATCCTGCATATACAATGAGTTACAAAGAACACATCATTTTCTGCCACAAACATTTGTCATTAATGAATCTTAGACAATCCCAAAATGGCACATCCATCCTGCCGCCCCAATGACATAAATTTCAAAATTTGTAGCAAAAACTTTCGAGATAGTTATATCCATCTTTTTTCCTTACTTTCAACTAATTCACATTTATCCACAACTAAGGTGATCCATATTCTATGGCTGAATTTTTAATAATATTGAGTGGAGATTTGTTGAGGTAAAAAGTGTTAAGTGGCTGCAAAAATGCATGTAAAATCTCTAGAGAGAGAAATTATATCAATGTCCAGAAATACCAAAGCAAGTCAATGGGACTCAAAAGTAAAGCAAGCTATCATAATTATGGTTGTTAAAAACAACTCCAACAACCAAACTAGTAACTAAAACTAAAAAATAAAATAGACTGTGATGAAAGGGGGATGAATCCAAGAGGGACAAACCTTGGACAGGTGATTATAGAAAATGTCACATGATACAGAAAAGAATATGAAAGTAGGTACCCTTCGCAAAAGAAGGAGTGCATAAATGTGGTTGTGGATAGATTGACAAAGTTTGCGCACTTCTTCTCTATTGCAGCCGACTTTATAGCATCTTAGGTGGCAAAGCTATTCTTCGTGAGATGTTTAGACTCCATGGACTCCCCAGGCCATTGTCAGTGACCGAGATAGCAGGTTTATGAGCATCTTTTGGCAGGAGCTATTCCAATTAGTAGGTACAAAGTTGACCCCTAGTGTCAATTGCCACCCTCAGACGGATGGTCAAACAAAGATAGTTAATAAATGGGTTGAGGGTTATTTGCGTGATTATGCTTCAGGTCAGCAAAAGGCATGGGTGCATTGATAGTATTTGGGCGAGTATTGTTATGATACTACGTACCACATGTCTATTGGTATGAATCCCTTCGGAGTGTTGTTGGTTATGGTGCCTTATCATCGTCATAGCCGGAAACTCTTTTGTCCCTCCTCGGGCGTACGTATCCCCGTATCTAATTTGGAAACGTATCTAATATAGTCGGGATACACATTAAATATTGTACCCATGTGTGCCCAAAAAAACTTTATTTTCCAACCATGCCAAATACTATGATTCAATTTTTTTGAAATTTGACATAAATCTTCCCAATTTAAAAAAACTTCATTAATGCATTTTTTTTAAAAAATGGTATAAACAAAACCTACGCCAAATGTGAAAGACAAATGAAATGCTTTCTATTTCACTAACCCATTTTTTGGGTTGTCTTCCAATGCAACTCTACTATTCTTGTATATTGTAAAGTGTTAAATTGAATTATAATTATTTGTGTCTATATTGCTTTTGAAGTAATGAATATCTCCTCTAATAACTTAGAAAATTGTGTTGAATATATATGTATATGTTTTCTATTAATGTTGTATCTAGCCATATCCATATTGGGGGTATTAAAAATTGGTCGCTTCCGTATCTGATATCGTATCCGTATTTTTATTCGTATTCGTGTCCGTGCAACTTTGCTTATCATTTGTAGACTTGGCATAGGGTGATAGTAGAGTGCCAAAAGCTCAAGATTGGCTATAGGATGGTCAAGATATCCTTAAGGCACTTAAGGATAGCATTCAACATGCACAAAGTCAGCAAAAGATGTATCCAAATCAGCATGGGGTTGAGAGGACACTTGAGGTTGGAGACATGGTTTTCTTGCGCCTGCAGCCTTACAAACAGAGTACACTCAAGAGAAGTGGGGTGGAGAAACTCAAGCCTCGGTTGTATGGATCATACAGAGTATTGAGGAGGACCGGAGGGGTAGCCTATGAGCTTGAGTTACCTTACGAGAACAAGATACATAATGTCTTTCATGTGTCTTGCTTGAAGAAGGCTCGGGGACAACATGTTTCTTCACCCGATTCGCCTCTATTGGTGGATGAGGGCCGATTGGTTTTGATACCTGCAGAGATTCTAGATATGAGGGAGAGGAGGTTGCGGAGCAAAGTGGTTAGAGAGTATTTGGTACGATGGAGAGACTTTCCTTTAGAGGATGCCATATGGAAAGGAGAGATGATACTTCAGCATCTAGCTTCGCAATTGCTTGTGGGCAAGCAATTCCGAGAAGGGAGGACTATAATGTCCCTAACTCAATTCAGTCTTCAGTAGAGGGTGGCCTATAACCAAAGGTTCTCGTAGGTCAATGGAGTGGTTAGGGGACCCAACCAGGGGTTGTGGAGCTTAGTAGGGAGCTTTACGAGCCATTTCAAATAGTTTGAGGCAGTCTCCTATTTTTTGGAGGGTCCCTATTTTTTAGGAGACTACGAGTTGGTCTGGGAGGCATTCTAAGTCATTACGGATGGTTTGAGATAGTTTCCTAAATTTTAAGAAGGGGTCCTCTTTTTTAGGAGAGGACTGGTAGTGGCACTCCTATATTTAGACATCATCTTTGGACTGGTGGCAACACTCAGTTTTTAGTTTAGAGTCCAAGTGATGATTTCAGGAATAAAATGAAACATTGAAGTTATGACTTCAATGTTCTAAATAAATTAATACAATAAACATCTAATAAAGTTACTTCATATTATTTTAATAAAGTAACCAATAAGTGGACCACCATGGGACATGATGCCTAGGGAGGCTTAAATTAAGTTGTTTTAAAAACAACTTATTATTATTCATAAGGGAGTTATAAGGGGTTCTAACTTTATGAGGAGAAATAAAGTTTGTAAAAATAAACTTAATTAAATGCAGTGGAAAACCAAAAACGGTTGATTAGGGCTTGCAGTCAATAAATTAACATGAAGAGGCATCGATTCATTATTCAATCTTTCATTTTTATAGCAACAAATTGGAATTGAGCTCTAACAAAGAGTTTCTACAACAGACCAGTACTTCTAGGAATGAAAACTCCCTGGAGATTGGAAGGTTGGACGAAAATCCAACTTTTCTTGGAGGGTTAATTCATTCAGAATTCATCATTCGGTAGATTGATAAAGAAACTAGTGTTTCAGACTTATTGCAGAGCAGATTCATGGGAGTAGATTGCAGATCGAAAGTTGTTTTGGGCCTATTTAATCATCACCATCAGCACACCCAGCCTGCCGTACATCTGGTCGATTGATTACAGCATTTAGTTAGCTAGGCATAGGGTTTGGGAAGCTATTCCAAGGCAATTTTTTGGAGTTTCTGACCTCTTACAGATCAGACTTACTAAACCAGCTTTGTGCATGAAATCAAACTATTTTATGTGTCATAGAACATCTCAAAAAACTTCAGATCTGTAGCAGACCTATATGGGTATGTTTGTTGGCATTTTGGAAAAAATAACAAATTCATTGAATTGATGCTTTGATGTACCTTTCATCTGTACTTGCATTTTCAGTTCATACTTTCTTTCTACTTCATTTTATATTTGCAAATATCAAGAAAAAACCAAACAAATCAGAAAAACCACAAAAATACAAAAAAGAAAACAGAATATTGCAAAACCTCGAAAAAAAACAAGAAATTCAAAGAAACAGCAAAAAATTCAGAACTTGCAGTCATCAGATCAGAGGGGATATTTCAGGTACCTGGTAGGTCACTATCAAAGGGGATCATTGTTTTAAAGAACTACCGCTATCTCCATGAATAAATATAGCATCCAAAGGGCATATGACATTTCCAATGGCTAGACAAGGGCAAAAGAAAATAAAGTCTGAAACCAATCTACACAAACAAGGATATCCTTTATAAACTTCATAGTTGGTCAAATGTTGACGGCCAACTTGTTCCACAAATTAACTTTATGGCCAACTTTGTTCTTACCAACAACATTGAATTGATAAATGTGTTCAAATCTTCAAACCACAAATTTTCCCAAAATAAGTTGACTTAATAGGAAGGGCTGATTTAAGAATAGTTTCACTTAGCATGTAAACTATCAACACTTTTTTGATATGATTCAATCCTTTGGATGATAAGTGATCAATCAAGAAAAGAATTTTAAAACTAGACCTAAAAAATAAAATTCACATTCAGAAGACCATTTAGGCTTTAAAACAAGTGAATGCTGCAACTATGAAAGACAAAGTTGGTCACTACACCAGCAAATCTATGACTTGTTGCTCAGGAAAATAATCTGCTGGTCAGGAAATTAAGGTGACTACTAGATACATCCATATTGATTCACCAATAAAATCAGGTTAATTTGAAAAACTAGTACTTAAGGCTTTTAAGAAACAACAACTGGAATCATATTGATTAAGATTTAGCATTGCAATGAAGCTATTTGATGGCTATGGATATCCCTTCAAGTTGCATGATATAACTGTCTGCTGCCCTGAGAATTTGACATAGATTTCAATTATCTACAGCTTTTGAAAAGGGTTTCTCATTGGTGGATTGACTACTTATGAATAAGAATGAAGAACAGTAAAGTTTAATCGAAATCGGCCCTCAATCTACAAATAGAAACTTCTAGGATTTGTGGTAGTTTTTCAAGTTTGTCACATTTGACTTTTCTAAAGCGTGACAAATGAAGCACCTTCTAATAAAAAATGCTGGGCTTTCAAATTCAAAGTAAGTCCTTTCTAATGAAGAGTAGAAGACCCACCTGGGTAAGACAGATAAACTCTTGGACTTAAACAGTGAACAAAAAGTACTGAAGATTGAAAATAAATGGCAATTGATGCTAATGAATCAATAAGTGAATGATCCAGATCACACAAGTAATTTTGGGGAAAACACACTATAATGAACAAGTCCAATGCATTATGGGCAGAAACAGTCTACATAACCACTCGTGGATAGCAGTCTGGGCACATTAACAATAGGAAATGAACCATGGAATGAATTTGGAAACATAAGACAAAGTCATTCGTCTACATAGACATGAGAGTTAGAATTATAATGACAGAATTTCATTTGCCAACTCAATTATGTAGAATCCATGAGGAAAAGCACAAAATGAATGATTAAATTATAAGAATTGAAGGCCAAACCCCCTTAGTCCACTATAATACAGATTTATACAAGTTTCATTGAAGAAGATGAAGTAAAAGTGAAACCATTAGCATAATTGAATCAGTTCAGATTCTTTCATTTGATCTTTTAGGTGTTATTGCTTACTCCTGGTAACACGTGTAAAGCTGACACTCCAGCATCACAACGACCAACATCAGAGTCTATGGCATATTGATAACTAGGAAGACATGAATTATTGGTTCCTATCAAGCAAAGTCTCCCTACAACCTAGATGGTCGCCTCTTATTGCAAAATAGAGAAAAACTGTGGGGACTTCTCCTCAACCTTTGCTCTAGTGAGCCACTTTCTTTAGCAAGTGATCTTAAGAGCTTCTTAAAAGGTGATTCTTTCATTCCCCGCATACCCAATCATCATATCCATGCTCTAATGCATCTCTGCCAGGATACTACCAGCAGGATTCAACTCCGATGGGTGGAGTTATTATACTGTTACTAGCAAATGCAACAAACACAAGAAATATGGATTTAGAAACTCAACATTAAAAGATGTATACAAATCAAGATAAGATTGAAGGCCACGCTCAAAGGAATTATCTCACACCTACTTGGTACTGGTGTATGATCTATTGAAGAAAGCAATTAATCTTGCTATGAGTAATTCAATGCCTCCCTTTTATAGATGTAGCCAAACTTTATCACCAGATTGTAGTAAGGTTATGGCAAATTCTCATGATGACACATTTAACACTTAACATTAGTTTTTTTGCAGGATATCACGAACATAAAGAACATTCTAATGTGCCCAATCAAATCAGCGGATTCATCAACATCCTTTGTGCTGATGCATTTTAGTTGTTATCATCACTAGGTCTACAGCAATAGTTGTTTAAGGCCGAAAACCTAAGAAAACCTTAAAAGGAGATGTGGACCTCTGGAGTTGTGAAGATATTTGTCATAGCTTTGTTGAATGAAAGGCAAAACTTGCATTTTGTACAGGCAGAGTATTGGATATTTTAATTCAACAATTTAAGGAATACTTATTTTTCAACAATTTCATTATGCCCAGAAGGTTTCTTTCACAGTGCTAAAAATGTCCATTTCAATGTCCCACTATTAGCGAACACTGAACACACATCGTGACAGAGACCACCAGCCTATTCAGGCCTAGGACACCTTGATTAGCACTCTACAATAGGTATTCTGATCCCCCAGACATTATAAGAATAAATATATGGAGTTCCAATAGTTGCACCAATATAAGGAGCAATTAGTAGAATACTACACCAAGAAGTTCCATAACTCTTCTCAACACCTACTTGAGAACATTCTAGACCAACACAAAGTACTCAAATACATCAATGAATTGTCACATTATACTTGTGCTAAAATCAATTTGCTGACTTTAAATAAATTGAGTAAAGCATTTAAGAATGCATACAAGATTGAAGCCAAGGCAAGTCTGTGATGTCCCCATTTTAGCAGGTACTGGTGTTGGTATTGTCAACTCATCAATGCGATCCCTATGAGCTGATGGTGTGTTTAAGGGATCTTTGTGACACACTTTCTATTTATAGACTTGCTATTTATAGTAAGTCAGTTTGGGGCCTGGTTTCTATTTCGGGTAAGGCACTTGGGGTCTGGTTGTGCTCTTCAGACTTCAAGAGGGAGTTCATCACATTTCTCATGTTTTTTTTATAATAAGCTTGGCTTTATTAAATAAGAGGCTTTAATGGTCTTTTATTTCGAAAGTGTAAGGAAGAAGACTCTTTAGTGAAAAACATCTATTTGAAGCTTCAATGGAGTTGTGTGATTGAAAACTCCTTGTGGTATTATTAATAGAGCCAAGGATTTGCGTTTTCATTATGCTATGATTACCGATTTGATGAATGGGAGAGAAGTACGAAATATTGGAGAGTTGAGGGTTTGAATGTAAGCTTAGGAGAAACGTTAATTTCTCTTAAGAGAATGCACTTTGAATTGGATCCAATGCCAATGAATTGTGTTAAGAATGCCAGCAAATAAATAATTACAGCCTGCGATTTTAATCCTGAGCCGTACGGATTTCATACAGGGCCGTACGGATCTGCAGCCAGCCGTACACACTTCCAGCAGAGGGTTTTGTGGGGGTTTCATCATTGCTGAGGAGGCACGAAATACCTTGGCAAGAACGTTTCAATTGCAACCGCCACCAAAGGAAGGAAATAGGTTGCCGTGAATTTGAAGGAGGACATAGTTTGCAGCCAGCGTATCAATAAGGTGCAAACAATTTTGAAATTGATAAAGTATTGGTAATAATTGATATGTAAAGGTTTTCATTTTGAGATTGAAATTAATTCAATAAACATTATCTCAATATTGTTAATCAATGCTAAATTTCGAAGTTTAGTGGATTTCTAAAATTTTCAAGGAAAACAAGAAATTACTTATCAGATTTCTTTAAAAATACACATTGCAATATAAAGAGCAACCAAGGCTCTTTACATATAAGCAAAACAAAATTCTGAGTGAGAGAAAGCCCATGCAAGCAACAAGCTACAAGCCTTTCACACAGAAGTTAAGCTCCCCTATGCAAAAGCAACTGTAATAATTCAAATGAATTGCACAAAGTCCCATAATGTCTTCATTGTCTACACTAACAAGGACAAGGGTAAGAAGCCACAACAATATGATAAATGGTGCCATCACATTAGCTCCCACAACAACATTGACTGTCACACACAACAATCCCTTGTGCAAGCCACAACAAACCTCAAACAAGTCAAAGATATTGATGAAGAGGCACAATGTCTTAATAGCAATGCCATGACAACTAACACTTCATAAGTATTAAGGACGCATGTGTCTCTTCCATACTAGGCATACTAGGTGATGAGTCAAAGGACAACCTATGCATCTCATATCAACAATAACAACCTAAAGAACATCATCGTGCATGATGTAGTCAAGCCCTCAGATCTTTCCACCAATTGGCATCCAAAGTCGTATTCACTTGGATGGTTGCAACAAGGCACAAACATTTAGGTGAGTCGACAAGGCATTTTTAAGTATGCAGTCAAATCTATGTAGGAAACTATCACTTGTGACGTCATTCCTCTTAAAGTTAATGACATCCTACTTGGAAGGCCAAATTTGTATAGTAGCGATAGTATTCATCATTCTAAGCCACAACAATGAACAGCACATGTCAACAACTAATACTTCAACCTTTGCATTGCCATAAAGGCCAAACAGACTTTAGTCTTGAGAAAAGCAATGCTACAAGATCATTTCCCATACGTATAAGTTTGTACTTCTCAAGGTCAACCCAAAAGTGCATGTACCTACAAGTACGTGAGTGCTTGTTATGCGTATGATGCACCAACACTTTCACAACAACTTGATAAGGTGCTTCAGCAATATGAAGATATGTTTGAAGAACACAAGGGTCTCCCAACACAATACAATGTACACCACCAAATAGATTTGGTTCCTAGATCTCCTCTGCAAAACACTCCTGTGTTAAATCCTGCTTGTCCTGATTTTTTATTATGCTTATGCTAAAAGATGTGTTCAAGACCTACTGATGAATGACTAAATTTTTTATTCTTTGTTGTATTATGATGATGTTGTATTTGAAACATTAATTTTTAAAAAAATATTATATAAATTTGGTTGATTTTACTATGTGCTTCAACTGTTATTATGTACTCAACTAATGCCCATGATGTTTGACTTGAGCGTGTAGGTAAAATCCCAATTGTGATTAATCAAAGATTCACATGGTTTGTTTCATTCTATTAGCTATCCGTACTCCTCTAGAGTAACTAGCATGTCTTGCACTAAACCTATGAAACCTATAACCAAATCAATCACAATAATAGATGCCCTATGTTTTAGACCTATAAAAGTGTGTACTCTCTAATGATTTTAACTAGGTTTTATTTGCGCATTTTGCTTGATATTTGTGAATGAATAAATAGGCTTTTTGAAGTTGTGTTTTAGGAATGAATAACTAGGCTTTTTGAAGTTGTGTTTTAGGAATGAATAACTAGGCTTTTTGAAGTTGTGTTTTAGGAATGAATAACTAGGCTTTTTGAAGTTATGTTTCTAGATTATCTAAGCAGGATAAATAATTATATTAAGCAAGTTAACAGTAATTTTGGAAAATATTGCATTCAAATTGAGAAATCTCTACTCTCAAAAGAGTCTGGTTATTTGGCAATGGTGAAGGAAAGAAGGTTTTTGTTTTTAGATTTTGGTTATTAGCAAAATGTAAATTTTAATTTTATGTTTTTTTTCATTATGAAACTGGATTTTAAGGAAAATTGGAGAGGCGGCAAAATAGAAAAAAAAAAGGTTAAGGTATTCTTAAACCTTAGTTGCTTGCTTGAAGGATTTGGAAAAGATAAGTGAAAAATCAAGAGGATTGGATTTGTGGATTTTGCTTGGCTTGCCTTTAAGATACAAAAATTGTAACTTTCTTGCTGAACACCATTACTTGTAGTTTAATTTCTAATTTGATAGGAATTAATTGAAATAGAAAGAAGATCCTGTGCATGGTAAAAAAAAAATGTGCTTGAGGTTTTCTTGAATTAGGATTGTAAAGCAATTTCCTTGAATAGGGATGGATTTATTTTGTAGTTTATTTTATTTTAAATTTTCAAAAATACAAATTTGTACCCAAAATCAGAAAATTTCCTAAATTATTATGTGATTAGATAAATGCATCATTGGGTGAATTTGGGTCATGAGTGTATATTTAGAATTTTGAAATCGATGTATTTCGATTTTGTGAAAAATGTGAAGGTTCATCAACGGAGTAACCTAGATAATTGAGAAAATTTGGAAAAATCGTAAATTATTTATTATTGGAATTTGAAACTTTTGGATTGAAATTATTTTAAGGAAACACATTGTTTCCATACAATTGAAGTGTCTTTCCTTGAGGCACGAACTCATGTATATGAAATGACAATTGATTGAATAAATGAATAATTACAAAGGACGCGAAGGCTCCTTAAATAAGAAAATACAAAGATGATGTTTCTAAAAGAAACAATCGTTACCTGATAACTCAAATAGAAATATACTAAACTATCTAATTGACTAGATACATTAAGTGTCCAGATGCATCTAAAGATACTCTAAGTGACCAGATTCATCTAAAGATACATTAAATGACTTAAATGACCATTATGAGGTAAATAATACCATATTATTCAAATAGTGTAAATTGTGTTAGACTTTGTTAGCTTAATTATTGTCATTAATGTCAAAAGAATTGCAAAACAAATATAAACAACAAAGATAACAGCAACAATATGATGGGCAGCAATAAAGACAAAAGAATAGACAGCAATGATATAAGCAAGTTGGTCAATGTCTATTAAGAAAGACAACACAACCAGCAAATGTCGACATAATTATAGTTAGACTTAGTCAGAGCAGCAATTGAGATTGGCACAATGGTGACTTGACTCACAGAAACACCATATATTACGCAAGTTACTTGCTCCTCCTCCTAGTGATTCAAGTTTTCAGAGGTTGCCACTCAGATGGTTGAAGAACGTAGAAACCGCACAATGAACCATCTTTTTTTCAACCCGTCGGCAGGTTTGTTATCCAACTTCCCTACCAATTCTCTGAGTTTCCTTGTATAACTTCTAACTGACTCATTTTTCCCTTGTCTGGTGTTATAGATTTCTGTAACTATCTCATCATCATCCCGTAAGAGTCTGAATTCCTCCTCGAATGCAGTACAGAGGTCCTTCCAGGTGGTTCTCTGACCAGCCTCCAAGTCTGTGTACCAATCAATAGCTATCCCTCTTAGGGTGGCCGGGAAGGCTTGTAACCATTGATCTGCATCATTTTCTCCATTGGCTTGCCATATGGTGATGCACGTTTTGCAGTGTCGTGCAAGGTCCTCCAACCCATTTCCAGTGAATCTGGGAAGGTTTTGCTTAACTCTTGCCATTTTCTTCCCCCCTGCCAGGATGCTCCCTCCTACCGAGACGCTGCCTCCTACCTGGACGCTCCCTCCTGTCGGGACGCTTCCTCCTGCCGGAATGCTCCCTCCTGCCGAAATGCTTCCTCCTGCAGGGACGCTCCCTCCTGCTGGAACGCTCCCTCCTGCCGGACTAGTATTTTCTATGTCCCCTTGGGATTCTTCTTGCCCACCTCGTGGTTGTTCCCGGCGTGCCGGACTTTCAGGATTCTTGCTCCCTTCCTTCCTTCCTGAAGTTTCTGAAATGGCTAATTTGGCTAGCCCTTCTATTGTGTGTTCAATAAGCTTTTCCTCAGTTTGGCTTGTATTTTGAGATGGATTGGCCAAGCCTCTCAAATAGCGACACCTCTCTTCCTCTTGGTGTAACCTTAGGATCCGCCTCGCAGCTTCCCCTTCAGTTTCCTCTTCTGGCCGTCGTTTGGGATACTTATTTGGAAGCAGGGGCATGAATTATTTTAGTGCCTCATTGTCGTCCTTGGTTAGTCACACTCCCTCACTTCCCATGTGCTTTCGGTCGACTAGTGGAGTACTTGTTGTCTCCTCCTCTCCCTTCCAGTCTCCTCTCTTTCTTCCTCCATGCATACCAGCTTTCTTGCCAATAGTCGAGGGATTTGTTCAAGTAGATCGTACACTGCTGGTGGCACTGAAAGCTCGTCCCGTACTGTGCTCTCTGGAACCGCTCTCTCTCGGGCTTCCCTTTGCACGTACTGGTCAACTAAGACTTCCCAGGCTGACACCAGATCTGGTGTCACTTGATCTTCCCTTGTTATTTCCACCTCTTCTCCGTCACTATTTGTTATGAGTACATGTGGTAGGAAGGGTCTTCCCATTACTCCATCCTGCCCAAGCTGAGACCTCCAGGTTCGAACTTAGGCAACGGCACCAAAATGTAGAATGGTTATACAGACAAAGGATATAGAATAGAACTTAGTATCGATGATACCAACAGCACATTAAACATCAATGTCAAAGCAACATAATACCATAATACCATACCAATATACCACAGTACCAAAATACCAAGATGGCGAGGAAATGCTATTTGTTTATTCATACCAAAAACCAACAGTTTTACATCAAGGACCAAAGTGCTTATAAGATAGTCGGTTGGTTG
This sequence comes from Chamaecyparis obtusa, assembly GCA_027943335.1. Classification (NCBI taxonomy): domain Eukaryota; kingdom Viridiplantae; phylum Streptophyta; class Pinopsida; order Cupressales; family Cupressaceae; genus Chamaecyparis; species Chamaecyparis obtusa. The sequence goes on along the minus strand of BSBK01003524.1, from coordinate 124,285 downwards.
GGAAAACCAACGGACGCACCTCCTCGCTCCTAACTACCCTCCCGACAAGACAACTAGAAGTAATACAATATTACTTCCCGACAAGACATAACTACAAGCAATACAATATTACTTTATTTGTACTACATTTATCCCCCCCCAAAAAAACAATGGTCTTCCAGACGACAACAATGGTAAAAAATAAAATTTTAGGCTTCAGAGTTGGGTTGTGAAGACATCCCTACATTCGAAGCTTGTTCCCGAATGCGTGAAAGATCTCGTTTCGCCATCTTCTGTTTGAAGCAGACTCCTTGGAGAACCCGCAAGGCATCCATCTTCTTTGCTTCCGCTTGTGCTACTTTCTCCTCCAGGTCAACTCGTTCCTTCTGCCCACTCCTTCATGCCACTAGTCAAATCCCTTTCCTGTTGGAGTTCCAAGTAGGTCTTTCTAAAAGCCCCCTCTATTTCTGCCAGAGTATGCATGAGTGGTGGCTGTTCCTGTACCTGCGGTATAACACCTAGGGCTGTCCACATTTCAGCAAGTTCTCTTCCTTTGTATCCCCCCTGCTGAAGTAGGCTCCAATCTATCTGGCATGCTCCTTTCATGAACATTGCCAAGGACTCTGTTGCTTTGACTATGGCGTCCACGTTCTGGCTCTTGGCCTGCTCTATGATTTCCCTAGTGGCATGCTCCATAGCCTTCAACTCCTTGAGGAATCTTGCTGCCCTATCGTCTAATGCAATCGTCCCGGCACCATACCCGGTTTGATTTTGGTTCCCTGTTGTGTCCTCTTCTCCTGGATCACTGAGTGGTGGTGAGGGTGGCAGTACCATTCCAACTTCTTCCAGCAATTTATCTACTTCCTCCAGTACTCTGTCTTCTCCTGTATCCTCAACTTGTGTCTTTCTTTCCCTCCATCCCCTGTGGGCCCATTTTTCCCTCAGCCTGTACCACCAAAGCAACCGGTTGGGTTACTTCAACACCTTGTGGGGTGTGGAGTCTTATCTTGTGTCCACACGCTTGCTGTCCCCTGAGGTCTATGACCTTGGTGTGAGTCTGTTGATCTGCAAGAACCAGATTGGCCATGCCAGGCAAGGAAAGTCTCGTGGCTCCCCATCTAAGAATCTTCTCCTATCTACTCCCTTCCTCCTCCGTACTCAGCATGGTACTCTCTCCCTCTGTTGTGGTGCTGGTGGTTTTGTGAATCTCTGCGTACTCAAGTACCCCTCCTAGCAATGGCCCTTCCGCTGGTGGCAAAAGAGTAACATCTCGTGGGGTGCCCTTCAGGTGGCCAAGGCGGATTTCCTCCTCCTGAGAGTTTGAAGATGTGTCACCGTCCTCCTCCCACTGTCTTCCCCTACCTCCTCCTGGCTGGAAGAATCTTTAGCAGAGAGATTCTTCTCTACTTCCTGTCTTAGTCTCTTTTTTCGTGGTTCACCCCCACCTGATCCTGTTCCCATGGTGTCCAAGTGAAGCCAGTATGTCATGGCTAGCTTGTAGGGTTCCACCCTGCTCGCTGGAACCAGAGGTCCTCTATGATGTGCCGCCACCTGCATGCGAACTGCTTCCAGAAATAAGGCTATGGCATGATGGGGCATATAAAATGCCTTATGTTTCAACTCCATGAATTCCCGTAACCTCTCTGAAAGAAACTGTGCCCAGTTGTAAGTTTGCCCTTTGTTTAACCCATCAACTATTGGCAACATCCAAATGGCTATGTCTGATGTGCGACTACCAGCAATAAGTTTGCTTTTTACTAGGTCCACAATGCATCTCCATTCTGCGTTAGCTATGAAAATCTTCTTCAGGCCCCTACTGTTCCTTTTGTTGAGAATGTCGTTCCATACCTAATTAGTGAGGTTCTTTTTACAAACTAACTCCAGCCACTTCTTCTTCTCCTCCATGGCCATTGGTGTTTTTGAAGCTTTCGTGATTTCCTGTCCCCGGTCGGGTATTCCAAATACCTTGTTTATTTCCTTGGTGGAGTAGGAAATAGTTACAGCTTGATGAGCGTACTCGATAACGGATTTGTGGGCCTGCCTGTCATAGCCCTCCACCATAGCCCGCAATATAGATTCAAATTCTTTTAGATCAAAAATGGGCATAAAAATGATTTTGTCTACCTCTGCCTTGCACAGTGCTTCTTTAAGGATGCGCTTCTCCACATTCTCCCACCAGGCACGGCATTCACTTCCTATTATGCTTTCAAAGCTGATATTAGCAATCGTAGTTTTCTCAGGAACATTCTTTTTGCTCTTCTGGCTAGTCATCTTCTTCCCCTTCTTCACCTATAGAACCTGATTTTTTTGTTTGCAGTCAATGATCTTCCCTTTGCTCGGGTTTCCCACGCTGATTTTCACCATCTTATAGCTTCTAATCAATCGTTGTGTGCCTTTAAATTTCTTTTGCACCAACTGTTTTGTGTGTCGTTCTTTTTTTCCGGAATTCTTACCTTGGGCGTACGGTCGTAATTCCCTTCTTTCGTACAGCCTGTGTGTACGGGTATCCTCGTAGGGCCTATTACCTTCATACAACCCAGTTGATTCCTGTTCATACGGCCATGTTTGTACTCTTGCTTTGCGTCTGTACGGCCTTGCACGTGCTAGTAATTCACATCCGTACGACCTTTTCCATATGCCTGCTCCTCGCATGTACGGTCCTGCACATATGTTCCTTGGTGGCCTGCCTGCCCATACTTGGCGTGTTTGCTTACTTCTTGTTCGTACGGTGTATGGCACTCAACCTCCTCATACGGCTTTGTACTAGGCACCCTCCTCACAGTCGCGTTCGTACGATGGTTGGCTGCTTCGTACGGCTCTTTTTTCCTTTCAGCCTCCTGTACGGTGGATGTCTGCCACATACGGCTCCTCGGTCTTCCTTCGTACGGCTCTGTGGCCTTTGGCTCTTCCTTTCTCCCATCCGTACGACATACGGAGAATGACTTCCTTGTGCTGAATCTAAACAACAGTGCTTTGCTCTGCCTGAATGCCCCCCTCTTCTTCGTACAGCGTGGTATGAGTTATGCTTCCATATTGGAGTCTTTTATAAACTTCGTGGCTATTAGGGTTTGGTCTTATTATTTCCCACTTAACATCCTCTTTAGCTTTTTCTTTTATTTCTTCTGTTATTTCCAAGTGATATACAGGGACTATCTCCTTTTTCTGAGTATAGGGTCTTAATTTTGATCCATTTACTAAGTCCTTTACAGGATTATTATCCAAAGTGGATAATTTTATGGCTCCATTCTCTCTGACTTTCATAACTTTGTAAGGTCTCAACCAACATATTTTCAACTTACCCGGTTTGATTGCATTTTTCCCATTATACCTAAGTACCAATTGACCAGGTCTAAAATTCATCCTCTTGAGGTGCTTATCATGCCAAAATTTTTGTCTTTCCTGTGCAACTCCAGTTGCCCATTGGGCCAACACCCTCTTTTCATCTAGCTTTATTAAGGCACTGAGCCTTTCTTTTAGACTATCCACATCTCCCAATCTTTGTTCCACTGCTCTTCTTAGACTAGGTACCCCGTACTCCATAGGCATCACAACCTCCTACCCGTACATTAAGTGAAAGGGTGTCTGCCCAATGGTGGCTTTGTACGTGGTCCTATAGGCCCACAGGATTGCTGGCAATCTTTCCTCCCAATCCCCTTTTTCCACTCCACACGTCTTGTATAAAATTGTTACCAATATTTTGTTTGTTGCTTCTGCTTGACCATTCGCCCTGGGGTAGTATGGACTGGAAAATGAGTGAAAAAATTTATACTCATTTGTCATTGTTCTAATTGTCTGATTAACAAAGTGTATCCCCTGTCACTCGTGAGCTGTAGCGGTATACCAAATCTTGTTACTATTTGTTCATAAAGGAATTTGGCAGTACTCGCAGCTGTGTTGTCTGGGACCGCTCTTGCCTCTGCCCATTTTGTGAGGTACTCTGTTGCCACCACTATGTACTTGCATCTACGGTTCTTGCTAGCTGGCATGGGTCCCATGAAGTCCAATCCCCATCGTTCAAACAATTCTTGTGGTTGGGAAGGAAATAGTGGCATAAAATCTCTTTTCAAGGGCTTCCCTGCCCGTTGACATGTATCACAATTTTGGACCCATTCCCAAGCATCTGCGTACAGTGTAGGCCACCATAGACCTGCCAACAATACCTTTCGTGTTGTTGCATCAGGCCCCATATGCCCTCCTGCCAATCCTTCATGGGATTCCCTCAAGACTCCAAGAATTTCCTCCTCCACGACGCACCTTCTTAAGATCCCATCTGGCCCTCTTTTGTACAACAAGCCCTGAATCAATTGGAATGTCCCACTTTTGAGTGCAATTTTTCTTCTGTCTTGTATGCTCATTTCCTTAGGAAAGGTAGCGGTTGATAGGTACTCGCCTATCCCTTCGTACCATTGTGGTAGTACGGCAATTCGAAATAAGTGGGCATCAGGAAAATCCTCATTTATTCCGCTTCCTAAGGCTTCTCCGGACTTGACTCTGGATAATTGATTTGCAATTACATGATTTTTCCCTAGCCGGACTATGATCTTAAAAGTAAATTCTTGTAGCAGGATTAGCCATCTGCTTAGTCTCCCTTGGATTACAGGTTTATTCACAAGATACATGAGTACTTGATGATCCACAAAAAATTTAAAGGGAGTGGCTAGTAAGTAATGTCTAAATTTCTGAACTGCATAAACCATAGCTAGTGCCTCCCGCTCGGTGGTACTGTAATTCTGCTCTGCTTTGGAGAGTAGCCGACTGGCAAAGTACACTGGATGGTCCAGTCCTTCCTTCCCCATTTGTGTCAGGGTGGCTCCTATTGCGTAGGTAGAAGCATCCACATGGACATGGAATTCTTTGTCCCAATCTGGGTATATGAGTATTGGAGCGTTTACTAGTCTCTCCTTTAGTTCCTGGAATGACTCCTCCTGTTCCTTCTCCCAGCAAAACTTTTCCCCTTTCCTAGTTAGCTTTTCTAAGGGTAGAGATACACCAGCAAATCCTTTTATGAACCCTCTGTAATACCCCACATGTCCGAGGAAGGACATCACCCCAATGACGTCTGCTGGAGCTTCCATTTCTAGTATTACCCTAATCTTGTCAGGGTCTATTTTCAGGCCTTCCTTGCATACTATGTGGCCCAAGAGTCTGCCTTGAGGTACCATGAATCTGCATTTTTTTGGATTCAAGGCTAGTCTAGCTCTTCTGCATCGATCCATGCATTCACCCATGATCTTGAGGTGGTGCTCCTTTCCACTATAAACCGACCAGTCGTCGAGGAAAGCTCTGAAATTGCCCACAGACATACCCTGAAAGATATGTAATATGATTCTTTGGAAGGTGGCTGGTGCATTGCATAGCCCAAATGGCATTCTATTATAAGCATACACCCCATCTTCCACCACAAATGTGGTTTTCAGCTTATCCTCCTCAGCAATGCTGATTTAGTTATAGCCTGAGAACCCGTCCATAAAGGAATATATTTCATGGCCTGCTACCTCTTCGAGGATACTATCAGTAAAAGGAATTGGGAAGGGATCTTTTATAGTTACAGCAATCAAGCACCTGAAGTCCACGCATATCCGAATTTCCACGCCGTCCTTCAAGGATATGACTATGGGGGAAACCCAATCATTGGTTTGTACCTTGAATATGATCCATGCTGCCAGCATCTTTGTGATTTCCTCCTGTACCTTGGCAGCATAGTTCTTGTTCATCTGATATGGTCGCCTACGCACCGGTCTTGCGCCTGGTATCAACGGTATTCGATGGACACACAATTCTGGTGGTACTCCCTTTAAGTCCTTATATGTCCATGCGAATACATCCTTGTACTCCAGAAAAATTTTGAAGGCTGTTGTCTTCAACACTGGGTCCCAATCGTCTCATATTAGGATTTCCTTGCGCTCGCCCTTTCCACCCAAGTTAATAGTTTGCAATTTGGCTTCCTTGTACTCCACCTTTTCTTCGAATATGTGTGCAGGTTTATCATTGATGGTTGTCGTACCCTCCTTGTATTCCTTGTACCCCTCCGGGTAACCTTCTTCTGCTTCTTGAACTTGCAACATATTGCACTCTGGCTGGAATACCTCATAGTCTCCCATCTGCCAATGAAATAGCCCGTTGAGGGAGCTAGTTTCATCTTCAGAGCACTCTCCCAACCGGAGTACTCCATCATCTGGTTCTACTCCTCAATCCTCTTCCTCCAAGTCAGATGCCAGATCCTAACTCACACACTGATTTCTCAAATCTATTATATGTTTTCTCCCATCTACCTCTATGGATAGGGTGTTTCTTTTCCAATTGTGGGTGGCCTTTGCTGTAATCAACCAACCCCTCCCGAGCAAGGCATCGTACCCCTTATTTTCCAAGGTAATCACCACAAAGTCGAGGAAGAATTCTTTTGTACCAATTATTACCTTTTGTCCCACCAAAGTTCCTATCGGCTTGATTCCATGTCGGTTTGCTCCGACTAACTGGAATGTGGGTGGCCAGAGTGTGGGTTTCCCTAGCCCCTTCCAAGTCTCCTCTGGTAAGACATTCACGCCAGACCCTCCATCCACAATAGTGTTAGATAGTTTACATCCCATTATCCCCATTTCTACCACTGCAGGTGTCCTACCTGTCCCAATAGTGAATAGGGTATCCCTTTTCTCCACTGGTTCCTCTTCTGGTTTCTCTGTTTTCTCTTCCTTCCTGAGATTTTCCTCTTGATTCCTTATTCCTTGTGATATTGCTACCCGAAGCTGCGGTATCGTATCCAACAGATCCATAATTTTTAACGGGGATGGTAGTTTCCAAAAATTGTTTCATGATGTTCGGTACTGGCCCCTTGTTCGGGGTTTTAGCCGTACTTTATCTCCTTTCCTCTGTATAATACCTAATGTCTTTTCTGGCTTCTTGAAATCTCTCTTTCTATAGCCATGTCAGGGTATTCAAGTTTCCTTGCCTGCATTCTTGTGATGGCCAATACTTCCCTCTCTGAGTCTGCAATGTCCAGCCTGTTTACCCCCTTTTGCTTAGGGCAATTGGCATCCTCATGGTTGCCCGGTCCACACCATTTACACAACATTCCTTCATTTCCTCCCCTGTTCTGACAATCTCGTGCAAAGTGTCCCCATTGGTTACATCGCCTACACTGGATAATGGGTCTTCCTTTAGAGTCATACTGGATTGCTCTCCGAGGTGTGTTGTTATTACTGTTGTTATTGCTTCCCCGTCTATTGTTCCAGTACCCTCCTGGTGATGCTTCTGTATTAGTGTTACGTGGAGGCGTGACGGGTGGTGTGGATTGTTCTCCTTGTGTGAAGAATACTTGAGCATTCTGTGCCTTCAAGTTGTAAGGGCAGTCTTTGATTGCATGTCCTAAAACCCGACAGATGTCACAAAAGGCTTTGCGTGGGCAAGTCCCTTTTGTATGTCCCTCCTCACAATCTGTGCACCAAAGTTCCCTACCCTCTTTCTTTTCCTCCTTGCTTCCTACCACTTCATTAGCCGCATAATGTCTTTCCTCAGGACTTGGATGGTCTTGGATTCATCCCCACTTTCTTCTGAACTTTCACTTCCACTTCCCTATTGCTTAGCCTTGGAAGTTTTATTCTCACTTTCTATGTCCATAGCTCGGGTGCATGCTTCTTTAAAAGATGTTGGTGGCACTATCTTCATTTTCCGCTTTAGGGATGGGGCTAATCCTTCAATGAACCATCTTTTTTTCAACCCGTCGGCAAGTTCGTTATCAACTTCCCTACCAATTCTCTGAGTTTCCTTGTATAACTTCTAACTAACTCATTTTTCCCTTGTCTGGTGTTATAGATTTCTGTAACTATCTCATCATCATCCCGTAAGAGTCTGAATTCCTCCTCGAATGCAGTACGGAGGTCCTTCCAGGTGGCTCTTTGACCAGCCTCCAAATCTGTGTACCAATCAATAGCTATCCCTCTTAGGGTGGCCGGGAAGTCTTGTAACCATTGATCTGCATCATTTTCTCCGTTGGCCTGCCATATGGTGATGCACGTTTTGCAATGTCGTGCAGAGTCCTCCAACCCATCTCCAGTGAATCTAGGAAGGTTTTGCTTAACTCCTGCCATTTTCTTCCCCCCTGCTAGGACGCTCCCTCCTGCTGGAACGCTCCCTCCTGCCGGGACGCTCCCTCTTGCCGGGACGCTCCCTCCTGCTAGGACACTTCCTCCTACCGGGACGCTCCCTCCTACCGAAACGCTCCCTCTTGTCGGAACACTTCCTCCTGCTGGACTAGTATTTTCTGTCCCCTTGGGATTCTTCTTGCCCACCTCGTGGTTGTTCCCAGTGTGCCAGAGTTTCAGGATTCTTGCTCCCTTGCTTCCTTCATGAAGTTTCTGAAATGGCTAATTTGGCTAGCCCTTCTATTGTGTGTTCAATAAGCTTTTCCTCAGTTTGGCTTGTATTTTGAGATGGATTGGCCAAGCCTCTCAAATAGCGATGCCTCTCTTCCTCTTGGTGTAACCCTAGGATCCTCCTCGCGGCTTCCCCTTCAGTTTCTTCTTCCGACCGTCGTTTGGGATACTTATTTGGAAGCAGGGGCATGAATTATTTTAGTGCCTCGTTGTCTTCCTTGGTTTGTCACGCTCCCTCACTTCCCATGTGCTTTTGGTCGACTAGTGGAGTACTTGTCTCCTCCTCTCCCTTCCAGTCTCCTCTCTTTCTTCCTCCACGCGTACTAGCTTTCTTGCCAATAGTCGAGGGATTTGTCCAAGTAGATCGTACACTGCTGGTGACACTGAAAGCTCGTCCCGTATTGTGCTCTCTGGAACCACTCTCTCAGGCTTCCCTTTGCACGTACTGGTCAACTAAGACTTCCTAGGCCAACACTAGATCTCGTGTCACTTGATCTTCCCTTGTTATTTCCTCCTCTTCTCCATCACTATTCGTTATGAGTACATGTGGTAGGAAGGGTCTTCCCATTACTCCATCCTGCCCAAGCTGAGACCTCCAGGTTCGAACTTAGGCAACGGCGCCAAAATGTAGAAAGGTTATACAGACAAACAATATAGAATAGAACTTAGTATCGATGATACCAACAGCACATTAAACATCAATGTCAAAGCAACATAATAACATAATACCATACCAATATACCACAGTACTAGAATACCAAGATGGCGAGGAAATGCTATTTCTTTATTCATAACAACAACCAACAATTTTACATCAAGGACCAAAGTGCTTATAAGATGGTCGGTTGGTAAACTTACAATCCTTCGTGTGACATACTGTTGATGAAAATTTTGGTTAAAAAGTTTGATGAGACAGTGAGAAGAATGTGTGCAGAGGTTTGCGAATATATTTGCTTTGAACAGGTATAAAAGTTCCTTTAAGATTATTCTGAGTTTTTAACAATTGTTGATAGCAGACGTGTTTGATGATCTTTGAAAGTGTTTAATGGTCTGACAAAGAATTCAAGTTCCCTTTTATTCCATTGATAGCATTCAGTTTTCAGAAGGTTTCTTGCAGAGTATTCTTATCAAAAGAAACAAGATACCAAAAAAATAGTTGAGGGGAATGAAAATATTCAGATTGCTATAACTTGCTTTTATATATATATATATATATATATATATATATATATATATATATATATATATATATATATATATATTGTAAATTATAATGCTTTTGAAGTTGAAATCAATTATTATTTGTAATTTTGAATTGTGCTGGGTTGGAGCTCACATTATTGAGTGACTGCTCATATTTAAAAGAGTTAGTGCTCTTAAAGTAGGGGTTTGGTGACTCCTTAGGGACGGTGCCTTTAAATATTGTTATTGGATTTATTCATGAGGCTGGATCAGCACAGTGGATCCTAGCAGCGTTTCTCACCGTGGTTTTTCCCATCCTAGGTTTCCACATAAAATCTTGTGCATCGATCTCTTTTGTGGTTGCATCTCTTTTTGGTTTCAGGTTTATTACTTTCAGATTTCAGTTTGGAGTTTGACAAACTTTATTAAAAGTTAAATTTGATTAAGGATTAAAAGTTTATCTCTACTACTGATTCGTCCCCCCTATTAGGAGTAGAATTGTGCTCTCAAATTGTGCCTTTTCCATCTAAAGGCTAATTGCATGAATTAGTTTACTTAGATTGTGTTGTACGAATAATTAGGAGGAAAGGGCTAGGTGTGGATAAATCTAAATATGGGATGTCACATCTAAAATAGGATGAATGACAGCATGATAAGAAATGCAGAAAATCTTTATGCAATACACAATGGCTTAAATTGGTGTATCGTATAAAAAATAATGAATGTTACCAGATTCGTGCATCCCCCCTACCTCCGAATGTGGGTGTGCCCAGGGGTGGATGCGTCTGAATGCACACTGGGAGCGCATCCAGTTTCGTTGTTTGATTGTTTTTTCATCTTTGAAGTTGCAAAAAATTATTACAAAGCAATTGGCAAAATAGTTGCTAATATTAACAGAGATCAATAGATCAATATATACAAATGAACAGACGATGTTTCCTTAGGAAATGATCGTGAAGAATAGAAACTTTCTATTCTTAGTGACAACTAACTAAATATTAGAAACATTCTAATATTTACAATACATTACTAAAAGATTAACCACTAAATAATAACGGACAATAATAGAAACTATCTATTGTCGTAATACCCTCCCTTAATGGTTGATCTATCCACTACACCAAGCTGTCCTCTGAATTTGACAAACTTCTCTGGACCAAGAGGCTTGGTGAGAATGTCTACAGTCTGATCCTCTATAGGAATCTACTGCAAGTGTATAGTCTCGTCTTCAACCAGCTGTCGAATGTAGTGACAATGAACATCTACATGCTTGGTTCTTTCATGGAATACCGGATTGCAGGCTAACTTGATAACGCCTTTGTTATCAACAAACAGAGTTGTCGGGCCTACTGGGGACATCTGCATATCCCCAAGCATCCGACAAAGCCAAACAGCTTCACAACCTGCCTTGACTGTTCCTCTATATTCGGCCTCTTTGGAGGAGAGAGAAACTATATGTTGCTTCTTACTGGTCCATGTGATGGCACCGAATCCCAAACTGAACACATATCCAAAAGTTGACTTTTTATCATCAACAGAACCTGCCCAATCTGAATCTGTGAAACCACTGAGTCTAGGATTAGAACTCCGAGAGGAAAGGAGTCCATAATCAGTAGTGCCCTTCACATAACGAAGCACATGCTTGGCTGCCATCCAATGATCAGCCTTGGGAACTGTCATAAAGCATGAGATGTAGCTGACTACGAAGCTGATATCAGGTCTAGTAGCAGAGAGGTAGATGAGGCTGCCTACTAGTTCCCTGTATGAAGTATCATCAACGGGAGGAGAATCAGACTTTGTTGATAACTTCAAACCTTTCTCCATCAGAGTAGATGCAAGTTTGCAATCCTCCATACGAAATTTGTCCAACAGAGCTCTGGCATATTTGGACTGAAAAATGAATATACCAGTAGATTGTTGCCAAACTTTAACACCTAGGCAATAATGCATGAGCCCAAGGTCAGTCATATCAAAAGACTGCCATAAATTCTGTTTGATTCCCTGAATCAAAGATGTCGAACTACCAATGATGATTAGATCATCCACATAAATAACCAGAAGGATGATGTCACTGCCAGTAGTCTTGATGTACAAATTTGAGTCTGATGAACTCCTCTCGAAGCCTTGATCACTGAGGTACTTATCAGTTTTCATGTACCATGTTCTGGGGGCCTGCTTCAAACCATAGAGAGCTTTCACCAATCTGAAAACCTGGTGTTCTTTACCAACAACCTTGAAACCAGGAGGCTGCGTCATGTAGACCTCTTCCTGTAGGTCACCATTCAAGAAAGCACTCTTGACGTTCATCTGATGGACCTTCCAACCAAACTGTGTTGCCATGGCTAGGACTGATCTGATAGTGCTCATCTTTGTTGTAGGAGCAAAGGTCTCCTCATAATCAATGCCCTGACGCTGAGAAAAACCCTTCGCAACTAAACGAGCCTTGTACTTATCCAAAGTACCATCAAACTTGTATTTGATTTTATAGACCCATTTGCAGCCAATGGGTTTCTTCCCTGATAGAAGATCATAAAGGACCTAGGTGTTATGCTTCAGCAGGCTTTGGTGTTCAGATGTCATGGCATGTTCCCACTCTGGAATTCTTTTAGCTTCTGAGTATGTTTGAGGTTCAAACACACTGTGAATGTTTGCCATGAGAGCAAAATTAACTATCTCTGTAGGTTTGCTCTTCTTCCGACCTATCCTCCCATCGATGAGTTCATCATCCCGAAGATCAACAAGTGTCTTGGCCCACCACTTATGTAAAGAACCTCAGCTGGCTCTTCTGAATCCACTTAATCTTGAATTTAAAATATTTACAAACACTTGTTCAAACTTACTTTTAATTGCAAATTAGATTCAACTTCCACCAAAATTAAAATATCCAATACTGAATAATTTAATAATTCTAAAAGATCTCTGATTTATTTTATTCCATAAAATATATCATATATTAAAACACTTAATTTTCTCAAAAGACAACACCTGGACAATCACGTGTGCTTGCAGCTGGCAACACGTCCCTCACAAAAGAACACACAGCCCAACAAGTTGATTCGCCACAACTTGGAAACACACGAAGCAGCCAAGAGAATCACGTGCCAAGCAGGAGTTTGCAGCAGGTCCAAACTGTGTTGAAACAGCCCCTTGTACATTGTCACATGAGCTATAGTTTGAGACTTGATACTTCCCAGCCTCACGCCAACCTTCTAAAACACTCATACGGCATTCATTTGATGAATGCGGTTACCTTGCAACACCCGCAATTGCCTTCCAATAAGAAACGCAGCCAGGGAATAACAATATTAATTGTTTTATCTTTTGTAAATTCAGTCACCACTTTGCACATGAAACCCCAGTCAAGAAATCGCAGCAGATTTCTTAATCAATATCTTCACCTTAGCAAGAATAAATAAATAAAACCCCTCGGAATGCAATCATCTGTCTACATATAAACACTTCTCAGAATTCCAGTATACCTCAGCATTGGATTACGATCTCAAATACAGCTGCAAAATTCACCATCAATCTGTAATGGCTCAAATTGTCAGAAGAGGAATCAGTCCTCAAAACCCTAGCCGAGTTGTCTCTCTCACAAACTCCAATAAAATCATAATTCAACAATGGATGATTTTCCTTTCACAAAGCATTGCTTTTATAATTCAAAAGTGTCTTCTCTCACACAATTTTTATACTTAGGCACATATTGAATAATATAATTTATTAATTCATTTGACTCCAAAAAAGGCCTTTTCACCAATATCATGAAATTATGACACGCAAGGTCCCTATTTCTTGTGCCCAAGATTTAAAACTTTTCATCCTGGTTCCAATGAGCTATAACACTAAGGTATCCAGCATATAATACCAACAAAAATGGCAACCTTAGCAAATTTAATTAAATAATAATAATAAACCACCCGTCTTGCGAAAACAACTGAAGAAGCATCCGAATCGAAATCTGTCTACACAGGATTGATCCAGATGATGAAAGATGATGAATGAACTTGACGGGGTGACTTACTATCCAAGATTCTTGGAGCCCAAACCAAAAGCCAGAAATGAAAATCGAGAGCATCATTCAACTCCTCTAACTCATCTGAGCTCATCGGAACTATCCATTGACTTACTATAAATAGTAAGTTCACACCAAAGACCCTCTAAACACCTTGTTAGACCACGAGGATCACAATAATGACCTGGCACCATCAGATCAATGACCTACAAAAAAATGGGGACATTACAACTTAGGCCCGAGAGAAGGACCAACATTCACATCAAGAGATGCTCTATGATTAGGTTCCTCATCAGAAGAATCCGGATCAAACTCAAGTGAAGCATCTGCATATTTGTGTGATCCTGTAGGAGAGACTGGAGGTGTCTGGACAGGAATTATTGGTAAAACTGGAGCTACTGGAGCCCTCCCATCAGGTGGATGTAATGGAAGTCTAACTCCCAAATCATGAGCCTTCATAGGCTGATCGGCTGGATCAAGAACAGGAGCAACGGGCATGAATGGTCCTCATTGCTCATCAAAGACTACATCACGACTATACGGGGGACAAGAAGTCTCAGTGTCGATCAAGCGGTAGGCATTGTGAAGACTACTGTATCCAACAAGCATGAGTTTCTGACTCTTGGCATCCAACTTGGTGCATGATGCATCAGGGATCCAAACATAGGAAAGAGAGCCAAAAACCTTTAGGTGACTGATTTTGGGCTTGCGACCTGACCAGGCCTCTTCCGGAGTCTTACCTTTGACCGCCACAATGGGTGACCGATTCAAAAGGTAAACTGCAATGTTAACTGCTTCTGCCCAGAACTTCTTTGGAACATGTCTACGTTCTAGCATGGATCGAACCATCTCGGTGATTGTTATGTTCCGACGTTCAACTACATTGTTCTGTTGTGGTGTGTGGGGTGTGGTTAACTGGCACTTGATGCCATGAATATCACAGAAGCTAGAGAATTTAGTAGAACAAAATACCCCCCCATTATCTGTCCTAAGAGCAATAATAGATTTCCTAGACTCTTTTTCAACTAGAGGTTTAAACTTCTAAAATATAGGAAACACGGATGATTTCTTTTTAAGAAAATATACCCACATTTTTCTACTGAAATCATCAACAAACAACAGAAAATACTTGGACCCAAGAACAAAGAGAGTAGCCATAGGGCCGCAAATATCGACATGAACAAGATGTACCTGAGAAGCGCACCATGAATCACCAATAGGAAAAGGTGTGCGATGTTGCTTCCCAGCCTGACATGCATCACAAACTCCAAGCTGAGTCTGAATCTCTGGCAATCTAAGAACAAGCTCTTCCCAAGCAAGCTGAGAGAGATAATGCACATTTAAGTACCCATATCGCTGATGCCAAAGTGAGCTGACAGAAGATCGCCGAGCAGCCATAGCTAGATCCTAAGAATCACCAAAATCAACAAGTCTAAAAAGACCATTATCCTCAAGGCCAACTGCAACAACAGACTGAGTATCCCTATCAGTGATGGTGCACTGATGTGAACTGAAGGTGATATCCAACTGTGGAGAATGTCGCAACATCTGACTGACTGAGAGCAGATTGAGTTCCATCCCTGGAACATAGTACACATCAAGGAAAATGATATTCCTCCCAACAGACTGAATCTGAATGTTGCCTTTGCCGACAACAGTGTACTCTTCCCCTCCACCAAAAATAACTGAATCTGAGAAAGGCTTGTAGTTAGTGAACCAGTCGCTGCCATGGGTGAAATGACAAGAGGCACCTGAATCAATGTACCAGGCAGACGACTTCACATGATCTGCAGGTCTTTTAGCCATGAAAGCGTAAAAGGCAAATTTTGTCTGCTAAGTGTGCTCTGCATTTTCTTTGTGCTGCGAACCAGATTGATTTCCCTCGAGCAATATGTTTGTCAGTGATGCCATTGCACGTTTTCCAAAAAACAAGAATATCTGAGATTGCACAAACTTCGAGGCAAAAAATTGGAAGACCCAGAAAAAACAAAGAAGCACCCAGAAGAGAGCTTAAAAACCCAAAAAGAATATGCAATCAAAATCTGAATCCATTGGCTCGAAAATTGAGGCACAAAAATCAAGGCACCCAAAAAAATCTAACGACAACCCATTTGAGATCTTGAAAAACCCACTAAGAATTTGAAATCAAAAAAAAATTCAAGTTCAAAAAATTGGGTTTCGGGCAAAAACGGTCCTGGCTGCAAAAAAAAACGTTAATTGGCAACCATGAAAAGAGATTTGTTGCAGAAAAATCTGATGAAAACCCAGAAAAAATCCGGTTGACCCAGAAAAATCCGACGAAGACTTAGAAGAGATCTCAAAAAACCCAGAAGGAATCTGAAATCAAAATAAAATTTCGACGATACAAAATTTGAGGCACGAAAATCGAGGTACCCAAAAAATTCTGATGACGACCCAGTTGAGATCTCAAAAAACCCACAAGGAATATGCAATCAAAAGAAAATTCTGACTTGAACTGAAAGGTTAAAACCCTAGTCGAAAATGTAGAAACCCTAGCAACTATGGACGAACCAGAACTTGATGCAGGAAAAGAACAAATTCCTGCAAACAGATTTTTGAACACACTCGGGGCAAAAAAGCTTCGAAAATCTTGAACT
This sequence comes from Chamaecyparis obtusa, assembly GCA_027943335.1. Classification (NCBI taxonomy): domain Eukaryota; kingdom Viridiplantae; phylum Streptophyta; class Pinopsida; order Cupressales; family Cupressaceae; genus Chamaecyparis; species Chamaecyparis obtusa. The sequence continues at coordinate 108,122 of BSBK01003524.1, read as the reverse complement.
AATAATTTCAAAAAAGAAATTAAAAATTTTCGAAGAGGCCAAGAATTTGCTCTGATACTATATTACAAAGTAATTGGCAAAATACTTGCTTATATTAATAGAGATCAATAGATCAATATATACAAATGAACAAACGATGTTTCCTTAGGAAACGATCATGAAGAATAGAAACTTTCAATTCTTAGTGACAACTACCTAAATATTAGAAACATTCTAATATTTACAATACATTACTAAAAGATTAACCATTAAATAATAATAGACAATAATAGAAACTATCTATTGTCGTAATAAAAATCCATCACACATTGCAGATGATGAAGAATATGAGGCTCTAAGCTCATTCGAGAGCCAAAAATAAGGGTAGAAGTTGTTTACGCAATTTTCGAGAGAGCCAATTATCTGCGTCGTGTGTGAGCCAGTCGTGAAAGACCCTGTCCTTTTCTCTGTTGAAATGTCAACAAAGACTTGGAAACTGTAATGACCCGCGAAGCTGCCCTGTGATGGTGTAGCTCTGGTCTATGTCTTAAAGATCAAATTGGTTGATGGAAGAAAAAGGAGAGAATTCGCGGAGGAAATGAAAATCTCACCTTGAATCCATTCGTGTCTTATGAACGAATATCAAACAAGGTGTCTCTTCCAAGGAATCGCTACTCCTTATAATCTGTGGCTCTTTCCGGTAGTTTAGTTTCTTAAGTGTGAGATAAACACTCTTTAACAAAAGTGTTCTTTAATACATCCGCCCATTACTCATATACTTAACAAATGCTATGTTATTTCATTAGCAAAAGGTGTGGAAATTGATAAAGTTAAATATTTTAAACATTACTTGGAATAAGTCATTTATTGAACTATATATATATACCCAAATGCATCCAAAATCCCCCCCACAAAAAATTCACGTATCCACATACCAGTTCTCGTACCCACATCCGCATCGAGATTCAAACCGATAACTTACCAAAAGACTAATAGAATGTCGATCTAAAATAGGCCATGTCACATCTTAATAAGGAATTAAGCTTAAAAATGCAATGACCAAAATGTGGTATGAAACAGGATGTGTTGTGTTGGACAATTGTGACCATTATAGAACTTACTATTGAGATCAAGTGCCTGACTAGTCTTAGCTTGGTTTTGGAGAACCAAGGGGACACTACTCCTATGTCCTAGATTAGCATCATCTTCTTTCTCTAATTGGGCTCGTGGAGTTCATCCATGTGTTTGAGAAAAGCTTGTATGATGTGTTCTTAATTGTGGCCAACTTGTGAGTGCTTCATGTGCCTGTGCTTGATTTTTGACCATGGAGATCGTCTCTTGGTTCAAAAGGGTGGTCCTAAACGTCCTACATGGTTGAGTAATATTAATTAACATAAGAATTATGTTGTGGATAATGGTAGAGCATCATGGAGTTTGCATAGAACTTGTAGCTCTTCATGGCTTTGTACTATTGCAGTTTGATGTTATCAAAGATTTTTTGTAATGGCATGAATAATTTGTAATTGTCTACTTACCTCATCATTGTATTGGAGTATGTTACATCCATATTTGGGATATAAACCCTGCTTTGTAATTTCGTAAGAATTGTCATTGGGTTTGAAATTGTACATTGAGTTGTAGTGGAAATATGATTATTTATTTTAGTCTTGAATGTATTGCATAAAGGCCTAATATGTACTCTTGTTGGAAAGTGATTTGTAAATGTTTCTTATGTTTCTTATGTTTCATTATGATATTCAAGTAATTTGAATTCATTAACAGAATGTTATAATTGACCATCATGCTGATGGAGTTCAGCTTGGTGGAATGTTTCCTATCTCATTATTGCCATGGTTTATATGCATGTGAACCAAGGAAATTAATGTAAACTGAAGTGTTATCTTTTGTAAAATTTATAACCTTGCTATTGATGGTTATGTACATAGATGGCATACTCAACAAGTACTCATCAGATCTTTGGTTTTGTGGATAACTCACCGATTTTTTATGGCAATTACTCACTGATTTTTTGGCAAGTTTTTTTCCAAAAACTCGGTGAATCTGTGCTTGACTCACAAGACGCAGTACGAACACAGAACACACTTGGGATATGCAAAAAACACTCAAAACCTACACCTTTTTTGTTTATAAAAGCCATAACAGCCCTCTCACTTCTTTACACGGAATTCTTGCATATTTGAGCTAATTGCAAGGATTTTTAGGTGAATTTGATGGATTTTAAGGGCAAGTTAGTAATTTTTTTCCAAGCATTTAAATTCATCTTAACTACTAAACTCTAGCATGTAGATTGTAAACAATTCATAATTTCATGAATTTTAGAAGTATTTACAATTTTACTTCCAAAATATTTGATTTATGAGCATTTGCTTTTCATTTATACTGATATTTTTAATGAAATGTTTCTATAAACAAATTATTTTGCTGATTTATACTTTTTGGGGGGAATAAAATAATGAGGTTATACTGAATTTATGTTAATCTATACTAAATAGTAATTTATGTTGATTTATACTAAGTTATGCTGACTTGTTTGTAACCAAAAATTTAATATGTTATACTTTGTACTTGTACATAAGATACAATGGTAAATAGAGAACCCTTGGCCTTTGGATCAAGCTCCCACTCCACATCAGGCTCAAGCTCAGCCCACTTGACACCAAAAACTGGGACCCCTCCCCCTAAAACCAAAGACTCCGCCTGGAAATATGTCATGCAAGGACCAACAGCTATGAAAATCATTTGCATTAAATTGTATAACCTATACCATGGAGGCATTAATCACTTCAAATACCATCTTGTAGGCATTATCCATCATAATGCCAAGCCCTCTGACAAGACCATAGAAGAGATAAAACAAGAGATGAATGCACATGTCGCACTAATGGATCAAATATGAAATCTATGCTCATCAAGAATGTACTACTAGAAAATAATTTTGCTTTCGGAAAACAAATAGTTCTCCCGGTTGACATGCAACTTTGTTGATTGTGTGGTTTAAAGAACCTGTTGATCAAAATTCAAGTGCTCTACCCATGTTCTACCAAAAAATAAACATGCCATCCATATAACAACACTTGAAGTTGTCAAAAGGCCTTAAATATCAATTGTCATTTTCATGAATGTTAGTGGTGCAACAATCCGGAAAATGAAATAACCACTCAAATAATACCAAGGTTGCACGTGTTAATATTTGTGGCCTTGAGACAAAGATAAATTACATTGCAAATGATTATTAATATTATGGACTTGGCAAAGATTAAAATAAATAATAAGTATGCTACTTATTATATGACATATCACATTATTATTGAGAAGAGGGACGACTTGCATATTGAATTGTTGAAATTGCTATGAGGGCCGACCTGCATTATAGTCAGCTATCTATTGAGGTTAGCAGCTGAATAATTGAAGAGACACCTCTCTTGAGGCATACTGGATCGAGGAGTGTGAAATAGGCATCATCGAAAACATAACATGACTGCCTTATTTCGCACTTTCAGCAGACTTATAATTCAGATAATCATTGCATAATTGTTCCAACATTATAGCAGCTTCTTGGCAATTTGGAAAGAAGAATAACAGACCTAAATTCACACCTGTAGCAGACCTAAATACATACTTGGAGCAGACCTAAGTTCATATATTGTAGCAGAATTGGAGAGGCATTATAGCAGACCTTAAAGAGCAAATTGTAGCAGACTTAAAGAGCCGATTGGAGCAGAATAGTAGCATTGGATTGAAAGCTTCTTCTTACAATCATTCAGCAGATTTCAAGCATCTAAACCGGGTATTATCTATCTTCTATTCATCTATATTTTTGAAAGGGCCTAAGTCTTAGTTCTAAAAGATCATCTATAGATTGTTATTTTCTTTTCAAAGTCTGAAATATTAACAGCACGGGGATGGGGGTACGGGTACGGGTACAGGTATGGGTACGGCTACGACTATTTTTCAAAATAGGGGACGGGAGTACTTGGGTACACCATTTTTTTAAATTAATATTTTATACAAAGTCTGAAAATATGAGTCATGACATTGAGTTTTCAAACCAAGAACAGTGATAAAGTTTGCAGATGTAATGTATTGTTTTCAGTTTCAGATTTGCAATATGTTTGTAATAATATATATGTTAAATGTTTAGATGCATAACAGAGAAAACAAATTTTAAACATGAACAAGAAGATCATAAATCATATAAAAATAATATATTGCAAATGATAAACTTCTGACTTGAATAGTGATAAAGTTCGCTATTAATCAGTATTGCATCAAAATTTCAAACTGATTACAAATTGAATTAAGCTTGATAAACAGCAAGCTAATAAGCTGATAGGCAAACAAAAAACTGAAACAAAAATCAGAAATCTTAATCAAGTTCGTTAACTATGATGCTCTCCACCAAGTACCCACTGAGTACTCGGTGCGTGGGTACGTGTACCAGTACCCGGTATGCGTCCAAGGGGTGTGGGTACGAGTACCCATGCAACCTAGAATAATACTTTATTTGCTTTCAATGCCGTTTTCCAAGTATCAAAGGGGTCAATAGGTAACTATGATCCCCTGTTTTTACAAATCAATTGGCACATCAAGCCAATTGCAAAGGTCTTTAGTTCTAAGGATTGAATATGCATTTTCACCATTATTCTCTAGAGATTCTTGTAATCAGAGCACACTCTCCATGAACCATCTTTCTTTAGCACTGGCTCAATTAAATTTCCACAGGGTTAACAAACTCTAATTGGAAGCTTTAAAGTATCATTGTATGCTTCTAGCAATTTGTCCATCTGCTTTTGTTGTGTTATTTGACCTTCTCTTTATAGCCTCACAACCCCAAGATAGCTTTCCAACTGAGAGCTTCTTGCAAATTGTTGATAGCACCATCATCTCTCCCAGGTTCGTACTCTCTAGCATCAAGGGTCACATAGCTTTGAAATTCCAATTGGCAACTAAGAGTATGTTTCTGCTATCTGCGAGTTGGGGCATACCACCATATAGCTGATGGCAATGTCACAAACAAAAGGTAGTATCTGGCTTTTTTGTATCATTTGGCCTTTCCTCTGCAGCCTCACAACCCCAAGATAGCTTTCTAACATAGGCTTCTTGCAAAAGATTAATAGCACCATCATCTGTCCCAAGTTCCTAACCAAGGCTTTAAGATTCCACACAGAAGCTAAGAGTATGTTTCTGCCAACTGCGACTTGGGACTATATATCAGCTGGCAATGTCACAAACAAAAGGCCGTATCGATAATTGAATAGCTCAGCATATCAAGTATAAACAAATGGCAACTGTATTATATGGTTGATTTACAACCACCTAAGGCTTAATCATCTATAATACCAGTCCTCTAATATGTACAGATATTCCTGTGTTATATTCATTCATTGGCAGTAATTCCATATACCCAACATGCAACGCAATATTCATTAAAGTCGTATCAATTTATAATGTAGGTACAGTAGTAAGGACAATCAAATATTTTTCAAGATAACCACATTATGAGTATGGATGATTGCCTACAAAAGCAAAGTACAAAATATCAAATATTCTTCCGCTGGCAAATACAAATTTATTAAAGTTAAAACTAAAAGATAACATAACTTGAAGGCAACAACTACGAGTTAGGATGTACCCGTTGGCTCTTTTGTGGACCATATTCAGCTGGATTAAAAACATCGTAATGGCAGTCATACTTCTGACCAATTTCATATCGTAACACATTGAATGCCTGCCAATGAAACAACACATGCATTGTCATTAGATTTTATAAATAATATATTCCTAATCAAACCATCAAAAAAGAATGGTGTTTTGATAAATGTTCATTGATAAATTCAACAAGGAAAGAATTTAGTTCCATCACTCAAGTCTTCTTTCCTTTTGATGCCCAAACACACTAAGGTTTAAAGTACACTTAAAATCGTCATGGTTCCATGTTAGTGCACAAATCAATATTGATGGGGGTATAATAAAAAAGAATAAAGGAGAACATATTCCTGGATTTAAGAAGCAACATAAGAGCTTGGAAATGCAAATAAAATGCATCAGTGAACAAATTTTTAGATTTTTTTTAGTGGTCAAACACTATTGCTTGATATAGGTAATCTAATGTATTTAATATGTGTTTGAATGAGCAATTTGTTAATTAGAGTCTATTCCTGTGATGTCCCTAATTTCAAGCTACTTGCATTCTTCATGAACAAAGTAAAAATTTACAACAAGGGGTGGCAAACCTTGTCTCTTGTACATAAGTTATATAATATATTTAGGAATAAGTACACCATAGCAAGGTTCCTGATTATATGATGATTGATGCACTTAGTCCATCATCAAGACATCGATACTCCATTCAGCCAGTATAGTTATGATACTATCTAAAAGTGATCAATTATTTGATCACTCTTAATCGTTACCACAACCATGCTGACTTCGTGAAGGACTGGTGACATGATGGTCGGCTAGGCCTACCCATCATCATGTAACCAGCATTCATGATGGCATAAGAAGTTATAAAATTGCATTCATTCATTTCACATGTTTCATGCCAGCCATCCATTTCCACACTCCACCATAGTTGCACAAATCATATTCCCCAATAACTTACAGCTATTAAGACTTCTACAATTCAGTTCCATCATTTACCCATATCGCATCATAACGCACACTTGTACATTATTCATACGTATTTCATATCCACATCCATATTTGCATTTCCATCCTAGCCAATCGGCTATAAAAGCCATTAAATCATATTAAGTCGAAATTTGAATATCTTGATCGACTATGTTAAGTCGATGGCTTGAATATCTGAAATCAATTAAGTCAATTGGCATAATAAATTAATCATTGACATGAAGAAATACACTTGGCATAACAAACCGATTTATGCTTGAAGAGGTATGATTTGGAAGAAATGCATCTCTTCAATAATCAAGAGATGCAATCTACTTGATATTGCAAGATAGAAGATGAAGTCGAACTCATTCCATAAGGTATCATCGGGTATTATTTATATTATTTTTCATCCTTTACAGCTTCGCTCTGCCTAGAGCGCATTGCCTTACAGCATCTCTGGTGCAAGTTCATAAAGCCTTACTCAGAGACGGCATCCCCACAGTGCATATATAATTTTTGTTACAACAGATACAGCCATCATTATTGTTGCAAGGATATAGTTACATATCATCGACAGCAACCACATCACAGTAGCGATATTACTTAAGACTTTAAATATATTCAGAGCTTTATCTGAAACAGCAAGCATATATAACGATTGTTTGCACAATCGTTATAACACTTCAAGTGTCAAGAGATATTTTCCATTGAATGTACCACAGCTGCATATCAGATATTACAATTGCCATTATCAGTTTCACAATTATATTACAGACATTGTAATCATAAGTTATTTTAATTTTGCATCAATTATACATTACAGTGAGCATCATAATAGTATATCAGACATTATAAATATTAAAAACCATTGAGCATACATATATATATATATATATATATATATCAGATTTCCCATTTATCTTCCATTACTTGCTTAATCCACATTTATTTGACATAGTAAGAAGGGAAGATTCGAGTAATCATCTTAGTATTCCTGAAGAGCCAAAAAGGGACATTACAAGTGGTATTAGAGCCATTGTTTCCTACCGCCCTGTGAAGTGAATGAACAACAAGGAACTCAAAACATACAACAAGAGGAAAAAAGGAAAAAAATCTGAAATAAACCGATGGGTGAAGGAGAGACTAGCAAAAAGATGGATCAGTTTTTGGCTGAGCAAAAGGCAACTCAAAACCAGCTGGCCCAATTAATTGATGTCTTGACACATACAAATCCTAAACAAGGGCTCTGAAAATAATGGGCAAGACATTACTTGCATTACTTTATCTTCCATTACTTGCTTAATCCACATTTACTTGACATAGTAAGAAGGGAAGATTGGAGTAATAGTCTCCGTATTCCTGAATGGCCAAAAAGGGAAATTACAATTCCACCAACTTACCACCACACCTAAACTATTTAATTATTTCTACACATACTTATCCAAATTGCAATACCTTGACAGCATACAAAGGACGGTTTTGTAGTGTCGCCTTTCAAATTAATTCAGCTTATGTCGGCCAAATCTTTATTTACCTGACACAAATAGGAAATAATTTGGATAATGGGTCCTTTAGACATTGAAAATGTGTAGTAGAAATAAATAAGAATAAAATAATGACATAGTAGGGCATAACATTCTAGGGGTGGGTTGTTGTAACCCCCATTACACTTAGCAGCTTTCTCATTAAAGATTTATGGGGCGAGCGATGAGAGGGGCATGTTGATTGATAGCAACGCATAGAGCGAGGGGCCAGAGTTGGTATTGTATTAGCAGCTGATAGGTATTGGGTTGGGCCTATCTACACTATTCCCTCTTATCTATATCTGGGGCAAGGGAAGTGTTACGACATTTTCACACCATCACCCCATTGCAAATGGGGAACCCCTCTTTTCGCTGGTAGGTCTAGGTGGTAGAGCAAGTTTGGCAACAGTTCGAAATTTTGCAAGCCTTCCCAAAAAAATAAGATATCCAAAAATTTGAAAATTGGCAAAATTTGGCTCAGTATGGGAACTAGTAGTTAAGGGTCGAGGTTGAGCCAATGTATGATTTAGCCTTGTGAATTTGTCTAAGTTGAATTGCCATAAAGAAAAAACAAGGGTCAAAATGTCACTTACTTCTTTAAGTTCGATAGATAAAAAGGTGGAATCCACTTCCTTAAGTGGCAATTTGACAAATAAAAGGTGGAATCCACTTCCGTAAGTGGCAACTTGACAGATAAAAAGGTGGAAAACACTTCCTTAAGTGGCATCTGGACAGATAAAAAGGTGGAGTCCACTTCCTTAAGTGGCAACTTGATAGATAAAAAGGTGGAATCCACTTCCTTAAGTGGCAAGGACATAAAGTAATATTCATTGGACAAAGGAAAGCAATTCAGCTTGGTTTAATTGATTAAGGGAGAAAAGAACAATGCAAAGGGGAATGCCCCTTTTACCAAGTTCGAATGGCCTTAAGAGACTAAAATCCACTTCAAATAGAGAATCATGGGCCCTACTTCCATTTTGCAGTCCCTATGTTAAATGTGTGTGTCCTCGACCAATCAGCAAGGCCTTAAAACAATACTTGTGGGCCTAAGTTGCATACTCTAGGCCTAGGTTCAATCCAAATGAGAGGCCTATAATAGGCCTAAGGTGAAACGTGTGGCTCAAAGCTCTAGGCCTAGGTTCAATCCAAATGAGAGGCCTGTAATAGGCCTAAGCTGAAACATGTGGCTCAAAGCTCTAGGCTAGAGCCAAAAACCAATGTAAAGCAACCCCATTAGATAAAGTGTGGGCCTGATATAATCAGATCACGCTTTAATTCGACAGAGACGGGGGCTAATATAAGGCCTAAGTTGTAATGGGTGGGCCTCAAGAGGTTAGCATGTGGGCTCTAAGTCCTAAAAGACAGGCCTTATAGATAAAATGTATGGCTTTGAAACTATGGGACAGACCTTAAACCAATCAATGCAGCCCCAAACCTGCGTGCAAGGCATGGGGATTAGACCTTTGGATCCGAGCATGAAATGTGTGGGCAATGATCGGGCCTAAATTCAAACAAATGAGACTTAAACTAAATGCAGATCTGGCTCTAAATTCAAATGTGTAAGCTTGGGCCCTTAAAACAAAATGCATAGGCCTTGATTCCACGATGTAAGACCCAAATCTGGGCATAAAATTTGATGAAGTATGGCCCCATAAAGAAGCGTGTGGCCTTGAAATTAAAAATGAGACCTAAATTCAAATAAATAGGACCTAAATCAGTCCCATAAGGTAATGTGTGGGCCTGATCTGATATAGATCAGGCGCTAATTCAATTTAAATCAGACTCAGCTTAGCGTGTGGGCACAAATGTCGAGACATAGACCTTAAAACAAAACAAGTGGCCCTGGGCACTATAAAACAGATCTTATTAAGCAAGGTGGTTCCCAAATCTACACAAAAACAAGATAAAGCATGGGTCCCTATCATGGTGTGTGGTCCTTAATCTCAAATAGGGCAGTCCTAAGCTCTGGCGTATGGGCCTAAATCTGATCAATAGCCCAAACCTGTGGGCTCAAAACTCCAAGCCTGAGTCCTAAATCTGGCGTGTGGCCTAGAGTCTCTAAATCAGGCTTAAAACCAGTAAGAGTGGACCTAAATCAGGTTCTAATCACCAAACGTGTGGCCCCATCAGCAAGCATATGGGCCTAAAACAATAGCTATGACCTTAAATTGGAACTTGCAAGCCCAGGAGTGGTTTTATTTCAAACATGTGGCCTTGAGTTTATAAATTAGGCCTGAAACCCAATGTAAAGAGGCCCAAGTCTGGCCCTAATTCTGGACACAAGACATCCTGGCCCCAAATCAGAATTACATGTAACGTGTGGGTCTGAATTTAAATAAATTAAGCTTTAAGCACCAATTGTAGGGTCTCAATGGGTGACGTGTGGTCCTAAAATCAATGGCAGGTCCCCATATCTGGCCTCATAAGCAAACATGTGGATCTATAGTGATTGACGCATGGCCTAATTCCAATGTATAGGCCATAATCTGAAACATGAGCCTTGAAATCAATGAAGGAAGGCCTAAATAGGCCTATAATGCAAATGTGTGGGCCTTAATCCCAGAAGATGGACCCAGATCTGGGCATGAATTCGATGAAAGTGACCCTATAATGGTAGATGTATGGCACAAAATTCAGTAAATCAGAGCCTTAATCAGCAACGAATGGGCCTAAAATTCAAATAACCATATGTGTGGGTTTTTATTTCAAAACTTGTGGCCTTAATTTTAGAATGTAAGGACCTAAATCCCAAACCTGTGGCCCAAGATCCTCAGTGTTTGGCCTCAATCTAAATGTATTTGGTCATTTTTTAATAAGGAGAGGGCTCATAAAATGCATATAAAGAAAAAACCTTATATGCATATAGGGCTGTGCAATTAAACCTTATAGCCTTGATCTATCTACAGTGGCCTTGAACTTTGCTAGAAGGGGGGCCTTAAATTTAATAAGCGTGCCCCAAGAAGGTTTCGATCTAAGCATAGAAGCAATAATTTGAAATTCAAACAGCCTAGATGGATCGAATTTAATGGAGAAAGCTGAGTATTGAATGTCAAGCATTAAATTATAAAATGCAAGAAATGAGATGACTTAAATGAGGCAATATGGCCATCAAATTTTAATTGTTTGAATTCAATTTTGTGAGAATTAGAGCAGGTTTACAAGCTGTTGCAGGGAATTTGATCCACAGGGAGGCTGAAAAAAGAAGATTTTCATCAACTTTCATGGAAAATACATGCAAAGGGAATTAATTGCAGAGATTATCAGTTGTAGTCACACAGATTTTAATCACTTCAAGCACATTTCAGCCTTGAAATAAGCCCAGATCTGCCAATTACATCGAATTGCATCCTTTTGATAGAGCTGATACACTAAGCAGGTGTCGATCTGAGCTTATATCAGACCCTTACAAGCTCATAAAGTTGGGGTTTTGAAGTCTACAGTCCTTAGTACCTCATCACAGCAAGGTGAAATTATCTTGGAAAGCTTGGCATAATGTTTTATACTATTTATTCATAATGGTGGGTGAGTTTGCAAGGATTTTCTCTGTAACCAGCAGTCTGATATCCCTGTCATTTAGTTCATGACGAGGTTTTTAGAGTTTGTTTTGTTGAAAATCTGAACCAGAAAGATATACAAAGCAAGATACAAAACACACAGTCCAATTACCCTGGGAAAAACCCCCTTTGCAGAGGGAAACAACCCAGCCCACAAAAACAGTACCCCTTTATTTACATATAAAGCAAGAAATACAATGCGTGAGATCTACCGCAGAGATGGTAGACAAAAATACAAATCATTCACAGAGATGAACCACCCGAAAGGCACAGCTCATAAGATAAACATACATCATGAAATGCAGCTCACTGATTGAGCAAATATACAAACATGCGGATGATGCTAAGCACGCATGAAACTGATGAAGATAGAACGCACATCCAAAAACAAAAACTTGGCCTGAGATAACTCCCACATATAAAAGTATGTATGCAGTGAAAACGTCACTCGTTTCACACGGCGTAAGCACTGTGTCTTCACCCGCTCGGAAAACACACCTTATTGAATCATCGTTCTTTACACTACCACAACTTTCTATCCCCAATCGGTTGAAAGAAGACGCGCACAAGAAGGGAGAGCAATCGGAAAACATAGCGTCAAACAAGGTGACGCTTCACCTTGCTTGGCATTACAGCCAGCAAGGTGAAATGTCACCGCTGTGGCTGTTACATTCGAAGAGAATGGCCCGTGCTATGTAACGCCTGCCAGAGGTGAATCATGAGACAGCACACCGCGAGGGAAATAGGACTCACAACGGTAATGAGCCAGCATGAATACGTGAGGTAACCCGACAGTTGTAAGGAAGTTACAACTGAATTCAACCACCAGCAACAGTTGAAGTCTCTGTCGCTGCTATCAGAGTTCAACAGTTTTCACTGCATTATTGAAGCTTATTTAGTTTAGAACTGAGATTTCATGTTACCTTCAATTATGTGGCAAGTTCAAGAAGAAGTAAGTCAATTGAAAATGTAATGTGTGGCATTGTATGGCAGGATAAAAGTGGCATGAGCTGAAGATGGAAACTAAGCATGAAGAAATCCAGGTTCAAGTTATGCAAGGAAGCAAACAAGTTCGAGCTCAAAGGCAAGAATCCCACTTCAAAAGGGAATTCGAAGAAAAGACAGCATGAAGATAAAACTATTGGAGAATGTGAGCCATTACAATTGAAGGCTTAATAACGTTGAAGTATTTTCTCATCATCAAGGGGTATATATTAAGCCTATAAGATAAGCATTCTGAGGTGGCGCCCATTTCTTCAACCAATCAAATCATGCCAAGTGTCCCAGCAGGAGAGCTCAATAAAACTATGTCCAAATTCATTGAACTTGCAGAGGGATGAAAAGTCAAAGAGAATTGTCTTCTTAAGGAAGATGTGTTGTAAGCGCATGTGGCATTTTATTATTGGCTCATCGAGTGGTGTCTTCTCTTGCAAACTTCCACCTAACCTCTCTTCTCATTGGCCCACAAAGCAATATAATTTTTCTATTAGCCAGCATGGCGGTGCTCTATTGTAATTGGGTGGGCATTTAATAATTGTTAGAGGAGTTTATGAAACCCTAATTAGGGCTTTGTTGGCATAATCTTGGCCCTTGACCTTGAATTGATCTTGCCCCTTCATTGTAATTGAACAACTATAAAGAGTCAAGGCCTTCTCATTTGTAACTCATCAGAGATAGAGTAGAATAGGACTTCTTGAAATTGTTGCCATAATACTACCAAAATTATTCCTTTTTTCATTGTTGGTTTTCATAGTGAATGTTTGTGACATTTGGAGTATTGCATGGTTTCTTCACTTCCTCACTTAGATAATATTTCATTTCATGTTAAGTAGAAGTAGATGGATGGAAGATATTGTTGAATAGTGATTAATGGTGGAGCTAGTGTCCATACCTTTTGGTATTTGTTGATTGTAAGTAACAGTGCAAGGTTAGTCTAGGCCTAAACTACAAGTGTTTAACTTCTATTGGAAATGTTCATTTAGATTGGGCCTTCATAAGGTATTTGAATGAGTATTGACAATGTGAAAACCATTTCTGCATCCTTAGAAGCTAGCACCCTCCTATGCCTTGTTGACAAGGCGAAAGCAAGGATTGATTAGAGGCTCACCCCATCATCAACATTGTCTTCAAGTCTTAGAGTTAGATAGAATTTTTAAATCCCTTCGCAGTTGTTTGGTTGGAAGTGATTGAAGTTGTTAAAGTAGTTAATAACCATTGATTGAACAATGTAAATCCCTTTGTGATAACCAACATATCACATCATAAAATTGAGTGCAAGTCCACGATTAAGAAGGAATTTTGGGGTTGTCTCATTTGAGGACACAATTCAACTACATTGTTTAGCATATGAGCATCACTATTCAAGAGAGAGTTGAAGATTTGGTATTCATTTGAAATATTGAGTATTCAGTTCTACATGTTGTAGTGGCACAAAACTCACATAACAAAAAGGTCAAATGACGAAGTCAATAGGGGTCTGCCCATCAGACTAGATAAATGATGGCTCTAGTGATTGTTTGAGATTGAGATCCAAACCCAATACCTAAAAACCAGAAAGTCAGTCAGCTACGTAGTTCCCTTCGATGAGAAGGGATGTCTAGCTAGGAGCTGGAGGAGAAATTGAAAGAAGTGATAAAAACTTATTTGTCCATAGTCAAATCGATAGGAGGGGTGGGAAGGATCCAAATAGGCTCGGCTTAGTGATCGAACAACTATATTAGTTCCATGGAAACGAGCCCCCTACAATAATCTATCTCCCGAGGGGGCACCTATTAGAATATTGTCATGTTTCTTTAATTGTCATCTTAGTATTTAGTTTTTATAACATAGAACATTTCCTGTTAGCTTTTAGAAAGTTTTTATTTCATTCTTAGTTATTCTCTATTTAAGGAGATTATGTCTCCATTTGTAATTACTCGATTATGAATAATGAAATATTGTAACATGTTATCAAAGCGGGTCAATGGGCTTCTTTAAGATTTGGCAATTTTTTTAACAAAAACAATTGTAGCCCTTTTTGTTCTAGAATTTTTTCCAGAAATTTTTTAATCTTTTTTAATACAAAAACGATTTTGCAAATTCAATGGCAGATTTGAAGATTTTTTATTGAAAATCGTGAGCCTGGTCAAGGGTTTTGGTCGCGCAATTTCCTGGTTTGAGTAAAAGTTTGCAAATTTCATGGGTTGCATGTACTTGCATGTGCATTTTGTGAGTTGCATGTTGTTTGCATGTGTTATTTTACCACGCAAAGTTTGGTGGTTTGCCGCATGAAGGTTTTTATAAGGAGTTTTATAATTTTTTTCCTTAAAAATTATTGGTGGGTTTATAATTTTGTCCCTTAAAAAATTAGTGGTGGGTTTATAATTTTGCCCCAAAAAACCCATTGGGTTTTCATAATTTTTTCCCTTAAAAAAAATTAGGAAGGGTTTTCATAATTTTTTCTCATAAAAAAATTCAAGAAGGGTTTTCATAGTTTTTCTCATAAAAAAATTCAAGTGTTCTCATTATTTTTTCCTATAAAAAAATTTGGGAGGGTTTTATAATTTTTTATCCTTAAAAAATTAGGTTTGGTTTTTTTATTTTAACCTCAAAAAACATTTATGGGTGTTAATATTTCACACTTAGAAAGGAAATATCAAACTATAGATGATCTTTTAAAACTAAGATTTAGGCCCTATACAAAACATAGATAAATAAAACAATAGATAATACCCAGTTATGAAGTCTGCAGTAGAGTCTCCTTGATGATGCCTTCAAGCAGCTGTAATTCAACTTTTATGTTTGCTTCAAATCTGCTATATTTCGTCCTCTAAGTCAACTATATTTTGTCCTCTCAAGTCTGATATATTTCGCTTCTCAAGTCTGCTATAATTCATTTCTCAAGTCTTCTATAATTCGCTTCTCATGTCTATTATAATTTACTTTAGGTCTGCTATATTTCCTCTAGAAATGATTGAGACTTTAGGGCGAATTGTGACTGCTATGAATCAGATTAGAAAGAATTTGTTTGACTATTGCTATGGTGCGAATTATGCAGGCATGTTATGTTTTTGATGCTTGCCTTGATTCACAACATAACTCCATATTTATATGTATTAAGGGGTGACTTCTCAACATGCAAGGTAGCCAACTTGCATAAGCAAGTTGGCCTTTAATTAGTGATGTTTATTCTAGTAGTAGGTCGGACCTTATTAAAATATAATGACCAACAACCAAGTCGTCCCTCCTTGTCAACATTAAATATAATTAGCAAGTCCTCCCTCTTGCCAAAATAAGGATATTTCCTTAGAGTTTTAAAACAATATTTATGAGATATATTATTTATTATTATTTTCAGCATATTGATCTTTCCGAAAAGGCCACAAATATTAACACTAGGTTCTATAATTTGCAAAATTGTGTGGGATTCCTTTGTGGGTTTTTATCGTTTTTTGTGGAAAAAAAATAATGATTTGTAATCTTGGGTTTGGCAATTTTTTTCCTCAAAAATCATGACTTTTTGCAATCTGTTTTGGGGTGTCGTGCTCATCTGCAAAAGTTTGGAGGGTTTGCCGATATTTTCTCAAAATCATGGCAATTCTTCTCAGTCTATATTTGTAGCTATAGGGAAGGACAACTCTGTTATCTAACATCGGGTTGGACATTTTGTGATGATTTCTAGTCAAAAGTTTTGTAAATTCTAGGAGGGTTAGTGGCATACTCATCTTAGTGGCAGAGTCAATGGAAGACTCTTGTCTCTTGTTGCAAAGCATTCTGAAGAAGGGAGCAACCTTCTCTGTTTTTTCTAGACAAATTAAGGCTACTCTTGGTCATTGACATTCTGAAGATCCAAGGAGAGTCTCAACAGCAGAAGAATGTTCTGAAGAATTTATCACCACAAGACATGTACAGTCTTTTGTAGGGTAGTTAGACAATGACCATTAAGGGAGGGTATTAGAATATTGTAATGTTTCTTTAATGGTCATCTTACTTAGTATTTAGTTTTTAGATAACATAGAAACTTTCCTGTTAGCTTTTAGAAAGTTTATATTTCGTTCTTAGTTATTTTCTTAGTTATTCTCAGTTACTCCTATAATGAAATATTGTAACAATACCCCTATTATTATATTATTTGCAGCAAGTTTATTAATTTAACTGGTTGAAACATTGCATATCATCCCCATCCTGTTTTCCAATGCTCCACCCATGCCCATGAAGTCGTTTTTTGTGTGGGGAGGACAAAAATGAGTTTCTTGTCTATATGGCAAGAAGGATGGAAATGAGTTTCTTGTCTATATGGCAGGCAATGGCCCTTGATGGGTGTTTTATGACACTCGCCAACACATAACAAAATACCAAGTATTCTATCCTCTCTTGAACAACGAAACCTCAAATGCTAAACCACGTGATCAAATAAGGAAACCCCAAGGTTTACATTGTGAACTTGCGACTTTATGTTGGATATAGAATCAATAATTGATGTGATATTGCGGGTAAAAGTGAGGGCACTCACACAATTGTTCTTGAATTCAATCAATGTGTTTCCCTTAAAGTAGTTATAATGGACTACTAAACTGACTCGAACTTCAAATAAAATACAAAAGGATAAGGGTTTAAAGAAATCTAATCTACTTCTAACACCTAATGACAATGCTTAGATAAACAAATTCCTTATGGAACTACTTTCTACTTAACCAGAGACACGATGCCATGGAAAAAGTGCAATCTTCTTAAGTAGTGAAAGATTTTCATATTGTAAACAATCCCTCCAAATACCCAATATTGGCACAATCCAAATAAACATCCACAATTGAACTATGCTCAAAATGAGGTTCAAACTAACCATACACTGCAATTTGTAATCAACAAACTAAAAATTGTATGAACCAAGGAATACATCACGTATCTCCACATTTCTCCATCAAAATCAATTAACTTTAATTGAAACTTGAGAAGTAGAAACCATACAAAATGTAAAAGCTCATATACAAAGATCCACCATATCTTCAATGAAAATTGTATATTAATTTTGACATAATCTTTTCAACAATTTTTTATCTCCTCTACTACTACCACTACTACTCTCTTTTATTCTTTACTCTCTAATACCATCTACTTCGTATTGCTTTTACAAATGGGAAAGCCAAGCCTTATATATACCTCTCAATAACCAATTAAGCGCCCATATTGATTGTGAATCAATAGCCAAGATAATTCAAGAAAACCTTGATTGGGATAGTTACAACTACCACCTTCATACATTTAATGCCATCCAATGATAGAATTAAACACCTTTAAGTACATATCCTTTCAAGGATAAAGCAATCAGAATATTGATTGCAATATTGCATTTAAATTCTTCCGTATCTAGTTTTTTATGAGTCGGGTTCGATGGATTTGGACATGTTGACTTGGAAATGCTTGATAAATAGGAGACGAGTAGGCACAACCTCAGCTTGTATATCTTGTAATCTTTCATACTTCATCACAAAGAAGAGATATTTCTTGATACTCAACCTTATCTTTCTAACTATAATTAACTCTTCTGAAACTATCTACTTGTGAATGATTGTGATGGTTCATATTCTATGTTACACGAAAATGCATTTCCTATCTCCACAGGACTCATTTATGTTAAACATTTCAGGAACAGCGAGACGAAATGGAAACGTCCCTCAACCATCCCCAATTTCAAAAAACAACAAGAAACCATAGGAAATGTCTCGACATTTGGAGACGGTGATCCATCCCCAAAACACCTAGGGGATGCCCAAAACATCCCTAATCTGTACCCAAAACTAAAAAGCATTCCCAAAATATTTGATTGATCTTTGGCATTAAAAATTAAATTAAAACACTATTTTAAAATTATTTTTGCCAAATTGACAATGTGGGGGGCCCACAAGGTTTGAATTTGTGACCGTGCACAATAAAATTCATGATTAAATATTCAGCAATGAAATTCGTGATTAAATATGTTTAATATTTTCTATATTAAACCATAAATATTAAAATTATAAATCTAGTATTAAAATTATAAATCTAATATTTAATTTAAGTTTTTTAATATTCATCATAATAAACATATGTTAAAAAAATTATATTAAATAAAAATATATTATAATTATAAATTCAATTTGATAGCTTTTAAATATTTAATTATCAAAATAAAAAAAATTCAAGTAATATTGTTTAAATTTATAAATATATAATATAATATAATATTATATATATATATATATATATATATATATATATATATATATATATATATATATATATATATTGTAATGTCCCCATTCTGAGCGAGCATCTGAGTTATTGGATTTAGCCTATTACCGGGCCCTTATAGGCTAATACTGGTGATTAGAGGACCTTGTTGAGGGTTATGGCTCTGTTTGGTGGGACTTGCTATTTATAGTAAGTCGAGGGATGGTTCCGATGAGCTCAGGTGAGTTAGAGGAGTTGAATGATGCTCTCCGTTTATATTTTTGGCTTTCGGTTTGGGCTCCAAGAATCTTGGAGGGAGCATCTATTTTTAGTAAGTCACCTCATCAGGGTCATTCATCATCTTTCTTCATCAAGATCACGCCTGTGCTGTTAGATTTCAATTCTGATACGTCTTCAGTCATTTTCGCAAGATGGGTGAATTATGATTATTATTTAATCAAATTGGCTAAGGTTGCTATTTTTATTGGGATTGCATATTGGACACCTTGGTGTTATAGCTCGTTGGAACCGGGTTGAGAAGTTTTAAATCTTGAGCACATAAAATAGGGACCCTATGTGTCAAAATATCATTATATTAATGAAAAGGCCATTTTTGGAGCAATGGGAGAGTTTAAATTAATAAAGTGACTTTATTATATGTCATCTTTAAATTATAACATAAAGTTGCTTTATGAGAAATGAAATTAAAGTAAATTAAAGGAGATGAAGACAAATGAAAATTGAATATTATAAAAGGAGATTGAGATTTCATTTCATTCATTCTATTGTGCATTTGATATTATTGATTTGTGTGAAGAGAAATTTGGAACAAAGGTTTCAGAATTTCAAACTTGGAGAATTGTGAATTCTTCAAAGTTTTTACAAGCATTTGAGGTGTTAAAATAAACATTGAGATTTGCTACAGTGTGGGCTTCATTCAGAAGTTCAATTTGAGCTTACAAGAGACTTTCGGAATTGCTTGAGTGCAAGGGTTTTGAATGTTTGGTCTTCAGATTTTGGAGAAAACATCCAATACATTGCTGGGTTGCGGAGCTGGTTTGAATCGGTATTTACCTTGGCTGGAAGTGAGTAAATTTATTTAAATTCTGATCTTTGTGATAGCCTACAGACCTGATATTTTCTGTCGTACGAACCTATTATTAGCTGTTGTACGGACTTGGCTTTGAGTGTGAGGAAGTGTGGTGTTTGGGCACTATCAACAGCTATATTTGGTGGAAGTTTAATGGCTGTTAATTATGATCATTTGGGATAGCTGGCGTCAACTCTTCTCAAGCTGTCTCACAATCTTCAGCAGTCACTGTTTAGATATTATCTTCAGCAGCCACATTTTGATAATAAGGTGCCATATTAATTTATGTATTGTTCACTAATTTTGCAAGCAATCAAATTATTATTTGCGAATTTTGGAAAGACAATTAATTGTTCTGTTATTATCTCCGCATTAATGCAGGTACTTGAATTAAAAGAAATTGCATACTCTTTAAAAATGTTGTATTGAATTTGCTGAAATTATCAAAAGTCATTTATGTGTTGAAAATACAAACAAATTGCAATTAAAATTTAGCAAAGACCTTAGCTTAGATGCAATAGAGAGCCAGTTGGGCTCATCTCATATATATATATATATAAACTTTAAGGCCACAGAATTTAAAATTTAAACATTCATTGGATGATCCATTTCTGCCAGAGGGAGATAGTGACTCAGATGATTCTGAGCTTTTGTGAAAGGACGCCCCTTTTTCTGAGAATTTTTTACCCTTTCAGCTCACAGGAATTTTGTCAAACAATTGGCTTGCAATCTGTAGACTGAATTTTCTGATTTGTTTGTTTATGTTTGGTTTGCAAGTGCAGGAAGTTATAGATAGTATTATCCAATGCCAATGAAAAGATACAAAATAAACAATAGCAACTAACTGATAGCTTCAGCAATATGACATATATATTTTGAGCTTCTATTCAGTCTGTAAGTACAGGAAGCTTCAGCAAAATCTAAACTCACAGTTCAAGCATTATAATGTGAATACATTCCACTATTAATACTACTTACTAGCAATGCCAATGTATAGTCAAATGCTTACAAATACTAATCAGTTCTGAGCATACCAGAACGTTGTCCAGAATCGAAGGTTTTTCAGAATTTATGACAGAACTAATAAACCCTTGCCTTCACATGTTTGCCGCTGAAATGACTTGACTTTATTCAATAAAGTATATTTTTGTGTGGCTGGGTTTTTCCCCTCAAGTTGGAGGGTTTTCCCAGGGTATCTTTGTGTATTGTGTTTTGTTGTGTCATCTATTATTTGTTTCTAATATAAAATCAACAGCATTTCCAAGGGAATCCAAGCTCGCTGTTATATTCTTTATTTGTAAAGCAATCATTTTCCTTGTATGCCTTGATCTTGAATTCCTTGTAGTACTTGAGTCCTTTGCATTACCACTTCATCGCCTGGAATTCCTTGTTTACTTACTTGATCATCATCATTCCTTCATCATCTCGTGTATCAATCCTGAAAGAGAAAGATAAAACACTTTGGATTAAAGCTATAAATTTGACGAACTTAAAATATTTTCATGACAAAGACTTCTTCAAAAGGATCTTGACTTGGAACATGGTTTAGAATCCTAGCTATTGAATTGGATTTGCATTTTAGGATTTGGATCTTTTATTGGGAATTTGGAATTCTTGAAATTGGATTAGGAATTTTAGGACTTGAAAAAATCTGATTTTGTCCTCAATCTGGAAAATTGTTTAGAAACTTCTTGAAATGCTTAATGAATCTGGAAAATGCATAGTTTGCTGATGAAGAATGTCTTTATTCATCTTTTTTACACTCTTGCTAGGAATTTGTCTTTAAATCCTGATGTCTTCCACCTGCCTGCCAGGAAACTTGCCTTTATCTGATGAAAATTTGCCTTATCTGAATGCCCTTGATCTGCCTTTTGATTTACGTCATGAATTTGCACCTTATCTGCTGTAGTTCTCTTTTTCCGCTTTGGATTTGCATTGGAATGTATTTGAAATGATGTCTTGATCTTCTCTTACATATGGCGCTCAACCATGTATTTGCAACTTGATTAATGACAGCCGACCAGACTGCCATTTGAACTTTGGACTTTCTTCATGTTAAGTCGGTCTTTTATTTCTTGCATTTTTAAGTTCATGCATTACCTAGGGCATAAATTAGACATACTGTTGGACTCTTCTAGATCTGAAATCAGATGTGATCAAGCATTGTTGCATTCTAAATTTTATTTCTTTCCACAAGGTTGGAAATTAGAGGTGAATAAGAACAGCAAGGAGGGATTTGTTAATACTGACCGGTTACTGAGAGGGGGGGTGAATCAGTAAATACTTTCTATCCTTCTTTAATTCTCAACTTCTTTAAATTATCGTTAACTGATAATCAGAAGATAACAGACATTCAAGCATAAACATAATCACACAGATCAACACAAGTATTTATACGTGGAAACCCTCGGTTAGAAGGAAAAAACCACGGTGAGACAGAGCTCACAACTTCACTAGTACAAAATGAAAGTGCCCTGTTAGGAGCTTACAAAGCACTGATTAAGGTGCTACCCAGTTAAGGGATTTTTAAAAAGATCTGTTAAAATCTGAACCCTGTCAAGAGCTGCCTTGTTGCAGGACTTTGAACATCAACAAAGATGTTACTCTGTTAGGGGATTTTACAACGAACCGATTAGGTCCACCCTAATTAAGGGATTTCAATATGCTTTCACACCTTATAAAAGCAGTGATCTATTGTGACACTAATTGTCTGATTAGATCATACCTGTTGATCTCTTCCCCAGTTAGCCTGGCTGTTGATGTCTCCTTGCTTTCTTCATCTCTGTGCCTGTAGCACTCCTCAAAAGATATCTCTCCTCTGCTCTATGCAATCACCAATTGTCAACAACAACAACGACAACATATATTGCGTCCTATCACCTATATTTATACAAGAGTGAATCCCTTGTACACACAGAACCGCCAGGGAGTAAACTTAACCATAAATCATGCAACACATAACGGCTATGCATTGTGATCTGGAGTTTACCTTGAGATCATCTGTAGAATTAAAGCTAACTCCTGTTAAAAAGCTAACTTCACTTCTATGCGGTGATTTTACCATATAATCTGGTTTTAACTAAAACTACTCCACATAATCCGATGCGGATCTATAGGCAGTTTTAGACCGGTGTAACCTTATATCCGGTTCAACTTTGTAAGCACGTTGTGACCGGTACAGTGTTCGTAGATCGGTCTACCGGTGTGTTAACTTATCTTTATCTACCGGTGCATACACTTTGTTCCTTCTCTACCAGTGTCTTCTAAGTAACGTGAGTGACCGGTGAACCTTACTGGTGCTCGGTGTTTGTGAATGTACACTAATGACAACTTAAATTGCTAACAGGATTTAGCATGTCCTCATGGACAAGTAGGTCGGAAATAGCAAGTAGTCTTGGATTGCAAGGTCGGAGTTCCATACTTGAGCTGGCTTTTATTTCAATCAAGGAGATGCTGGGTGGGATTTCATACTCAGGAAGGAATTTTGATCGGAACTTTAGTAATTGCAAGGATTTCCAGGGGCAGATTGTAATAAACCCTGCTGGCTCAATTCAACTACTTCTGATAATTGACAGGTATTCATTGTTTTGCAATGCCTTGAAATCATAAATAAGTATTTTATCAAACATGTGTAAGCTCAAATCAGATTTAAATCTCTTAACTCATACATACATGTAACAGATATTTAGACAAACACTTGGCAGATATATCATTCCGAAAATACACCAGACTATTCAAAAGCATTTTGTCATACAGTTTGCATACAACTAACTGCTGCTTTCAGTATAAATTTTTTTTTTCCTAACCCCCAACAAGATGGCAGGAAACCACTTTGATACCAATGTTATGAGCCCTATTAGCTCAATTCAACTACTTCTGATAATTGACAGGTGTTCGTTGTTTTGCAATGTCTTGAACTCCTCCATAAGTATTTTATAAAACACTTGTAAGCTCAAATCAGATTTAAATCTCTTAACTCATACATACATAGAACAGACATTTAGACAAACACTTGGCAGATATATCATTCCAAAACTGCACCAGACTATTCAAAGGCATTATGTCATACAGTTTGCATACGCCTAACTGCTGCTTTCAGTATATTGCTGGTTATTACAATCTCAGAACTAAAATTCAGTCACTATTGCAAACAATGCACAAGAATTCCTCTCTATTCAATTTAGGAAATTATTTGCACGCATTTATTAATTATTGAAATCATTGACATAAATTGACAGCAGTATGGAACCTGATATATTGGCATCACCTTGTAATTTGGCTACCAAATTATTCGTAGCAATTACAATGCACAAAGAGACCCTTAGGTAATCACTATATGGACAAAACTCAATCCCAATCCTCGTGTGTTTCAATCTAAAAGTTGGGTGTTATCTTCTAAACCCCACGTGGCTCATATACAGAGTTCGGCTGCCTTAAAAACATCCCCAAACGCAGGTCTAGAGGCCCCATTCTGATTGCTAGTTGTGCCTTTTATTATCTGCAACTAATCTGAAGAAAAACCATTAAAAAAACCTCCAAATTCATCACCATTCAGCTCAAACATGGCCTTTGAATGAAGCCATAGTTAGTAGCAGGTATCGATGGATCTTTCACCATCTCTAATTGCAAAAAAACCTCTGAAGAATTCCATTCTCCCAGGCAAAAAATTCTGAAAGTTCCAAAGTTGTATGGACACAGATACGGTATTGGAAACAGATAAAGCATAGGAGACAGATACGGCCATTTTTTAAGACCCCCAATATGGATACGACTGGATACGACATTAATAAACAATGCATAAACATATATTTAACAAAATTTTCTAAGTTTTTAGAGGAGATTTTCATTACTTCAAAAGCAATATACACACATAAATGCTACATAAATAATTATAAGTTAATTTAACACTTTAAAATATGCAAAGATAGCAGAGTTGCATTGGAAAATAACCCAAAAAATGGGTCGCTGAAATAGAAAAACATTCTATTTGTCTTTCTCATTTGGTGTAGGTTTTGTTTATACCAAAAAACAATTTAAAAATTGAATGAATGAAGTTTTTTTAAGTTAAATTTGGGAAGATTTATGTCAAACTTTAATAAAATCGAATCACATAGTATTCGGCATGGTTGGAAACTCAAGGTTTTTTGGGCACACATGGGCACAGTATTTGACAAGTATCCGGGCCGTCTCGGATACGTATCCAAATTGGATACGGGGATACGAGCACCCAAGGAGGGACAGGGGAGTTTTTAGCAACTATGTCTGAAACCCTTGTCACCAATTCTCTTCACATAAAATTCAATAATATCAAATGCATTCCATTTTTGGCTTTTGGCTTTATATAATTCTCATAGACAAATCAACCATGAGTCTTCAGCCTCACACTTCTCATAACTTAAATCATATTTTCTTTTGTTACTCTGGGTGTTGACTTAGGGAAACATTTAATGAGACACTTTATAATATAATCATTTAATGCACTTTATAACTTGACTTTATAATCATTAAATGCCCTTTTATAATAAAGTCAAAAAAAGTCATTAATTGCTCTCATTTTAGAATTTGACTTTAGAATATTAAATCCCCTTTAATTATAAAGTCACATGAAGTCAATATAATATTCCTTTAAAATAATCATTTATTATTAAAGTAACACTTTAATAATAATTAAATGTCATAACTCCATTAATAACCATTATTTAATGATTCTAACTTCATCACTGGCTAACCCATTGCTCTCACTGTCAATCTGGATGCCTTACTAAAAATAGTAAGGGTCCCTCTCTAACATCCACTGACTTACTATAAATAGTAAGACCCTTCAAACGGAACCAAAAACCTCTGAATATCAATGCCTCAACACAAATGAAGGATTTAATGAGGTAAACACTCACAACGGCCACCTAAAGAGCTCCAAAACTCCCAAACTAGACCCTCTAATCCATCATACTATAGGCACTCATCACTAAGTAAACTCCCGAAAACTCCCCAGTGAGCTCTGTCTGAAATCATGATGCCTTAGAAGCATCTCAAACTCTGAATAGAAACCTGCCAATAAAAACATCCTCAGACATCTACTGCTTGACTCTGAACTCAACTTCACCGTGCACAAAGTGGTGAAGCCAATCAATGGGACCCACCCAAACTACAGTGCTAACCCTGGCATCACTTGAGTCCCAAAGCACACTGAACTCACATCCATCTGTACTTTGAAGATAAGAACGTATGAAGGTGTCTATAACACTACTATTATCTCCATCCTCTGCTAGGCTCCCAAGGATGCACTGACTCTACAAGTGGTCCAACTTGCAGCCACTGATCCCATCTACAGCAGAAGGCAAATACCCATCCCACAAAGGATGGTACAACCTCGGAGCCAATCCAGATTAGAAAAGTAGTGATGAGTACTCCTCCCTATACAGTCATGATAAAAAGCTCCCACCTCGATCAAACATTGACTATCATAGTTCTAAATATAACCTTTGTCATCTAACTCATCACCAACAACACGTGCAGTGGATGTAACCACAAGAGAACCTGATGCAACATGTGGTTCTCCGCTGCTCTCAACAGATGCACCCATCCCAACTGTATCAACTGCACCTATAATTGTGATAAGTGTGGCCACATCCTCAACCTACTCACAACCATAATCCATGGACATAGGAACATCACCAACTATTGCTATAAAAAACTGAACTATGCCTACAGATGATGAAAATTGTGCCAATCTCGACTCCACGATAAGCTCCTCCAATTGTGATTGTGACTCTTGAAGGGCCAACTGGGCACTATTCAATGAATCCATAGTCACCTCTAGCTCATGGATGAACTCATCAACCTCCTCCTTTCCCCTCAGTGCATCATAACAAGTGCAATCCCACTCAAGAAGATAGTCTATGTCAACTAATAACTGTAAATAGTTTTGTTTCATTATTCCAATAGCTTCTCGAAGTGTATGAAACTTTGTAAGGGAAAGGCCACTATCACCATGCTCCCAGTATAGGAGTACCCCAACCAAACGTAGCTAGCATCTGATGAGCAACATCAAAGTTCTCTACGGCTATGGCAATCATGCTATCAATGACCTTAAGTTGCCCAAACAAATGATGTCTCTGAAATTCAAGACTCCCACGCAAGCTCTCTAAATCAAAGTTTGCACTATGATATGAGGTTGTATCCGCAACGCTCACCTCATGATCACCAACAACAGTTGTGCTATCATCAATGCACACATTAACATCCCAGGCACTGCTGCTAAGCACCTTGACAGATGGCTCAACTGATAAGGTAGAAGTTGTTGATATAACAATATCTTCCCACACTTCTTCCAAGGTAGTTGCATGTCCATCCAAAACCCGATTTACCAACCATTGAGTTATCTAATTTATTTTCTAAGGTTTGATTTGCAAAATCAGACTTGTTGTGGCCTACATCTGCATCACATAACTCATCTCTAACACTCAAACCTTGAGTGTCTACACTACAGAGCTTTGCACAGGCATCTTTCACACATGGAATGGATGCTATCTCATGAGTAGGCTCAATACTAAGGCTGTTGTCATAAAAATCAGAATTGTTATCCAAGTTGATAAGTACTTGGACACTGCTAATATCCACTTCCTCTTCAATTTTCACCTTCCTTCCACCAGACATCCAATGTCTAACACTGCATGTGTTAAATCCCAATAACTTGATCATATTAATGTTCTAATTCTTCAGATTAGACAGATCTAAAATGCATGTAATTTCCTTTATATATGGCCTCATGATAAATACATCTCCCTAGAACAGATCAGCGATTTGCTAGGCATATTTATATGCCTTGTATTTGACTATTGTAGTTAATTAATAATTAACTATTAGTTAATGGACAAGGGCACCGATTTTTAGAGGAATAGGTTGTTTCACGGAGGGCCGACCTAGAAGGGGTGTGTCTTATGAAAAGACAAGACCCTTGGTTAATATATAAGTAGGAGCAAGATTGTGTATAGAGGACACACAATACAATCTTAAGTCTACTCTTCTACCAATCTGCTCCTTGGCAATTTAGTGCAGAAATAAAATATAATTTCCAGAATTTATTGCAGACTTCCAGAACAATAACATTCAGCCCAGAATTGTAGTAGATTGATTTGCAGCAAGGTATTAATACTCCATTAGTATTATATCTTCAGAATTTGCAGAAAAATTACATGGTATCAAAGCCAAGTTGTCGAACCTAGGCTCTGCAAATTGACAATCAGATTTGAAAATATCTAAGCAACATCCTTCTACCTTCAATGGCCAACGCAATCAGACCCGAAGACAAGTTTGATGGAAAAGAACACTTCGTTGCATGGAAATTCAGAATTATGATGGCTCTTGAAGACAATGATGTAATACAGTTTGTTGATAAGGAATCCAAGCAACCTGATGCTGATCCTCATAAAACTAACTAGATTAAAGGAAACGGGAAAGCCATGAAAATCAAATTAGATGGAGTTAAAAATGAAATAGTACCTATGCTAATGAAACATCAGACAGCATTTAATATGATGAGTGCATTAATAAATGCATATGAGGTTAACAATGCAACTAGAACCCTTGCACTAAGAAGGCAACAAAATCATATAAAAATAAGGAAGGGAGAATCTATGAATTCATACTTCCTAAGGGTGGCTAGTCTAAGAGATGAACTTGCAAGTATAGGGACCATAATTGAAGACAAAGAGTTGTCACTTATGGCTATAGATGGGTTACCGGATTCATGGGAAACATTCTCACAAGGAGTAAGTGCTAGAGACAAACTCCCAGACTTCAACAAACTTAAAGGAGACTGCCTTCAAGAAGAATCTAGGCAACTTAAGAAAGGACTAAAATCGAAAACTGGAGATGAAGAACTTCATGTTCTCAACACAAATTCCTACAAAGGAAAGAAGAAACACTTTAAGAAGCAGAAGGCCCCTCAAGGCAATAACAAATTCAAGAGGGACATATCTAAAGTCAAATGCTTCAAATGTGAGAAACTTGGACATTATAAGTCAGACTGCCCTGAGAATACGAAA
Organism: Chamaecyparis obtusa; assembly: GCA_027943335.1. NCBI lineage: Eukaryota > Viridiplantae > Streptophyta > Pinopsida > Cupressales > Cupressaceae > Chamaecyparis > Chamaecyparis obtusa. The sequence goes on along the minus strand of BSBK01003524.1, from coordinate 79,105 downwards.
CAGCAAGTAAATTTCACTGAGGTAACTAAGACAAAAGAAGACTATGATCCTGAAAATTATGTACTGTATTCAGCACTATCAGATGATGTATCTAGCAAACTCAACTCTTGGGTAATTGATAGTGGATCATCCAGACACATTACAGGGTATAAAGAAGTATTGGATTCAATGAAGGAGGACACCGATGAAGAAGTTACCATAGGTGACGGTTCTGCACATCCAGTCAAAGGAGTTGGAAGTTGCACCTTAAAACTAAAATCAGGCATCTCCTTACACCTCAAAAGAGTACTATATGTACCTGGAATCAAGAGGAACCTAATTTCTGTCACAGCACTTGAGGATGATGGATATAAGGTAGCATTTATGGATGGAAAGGTAATGACTTGGCCTAAAAACTCTTCTATTAAGAAATCAAAATTGATTGGTCAAAGGAAGGGATACCTATATGAACTATGTTCGGAACCTATTCAAGCCTTAGTTCATGAAGCTGCAAATATAAACGAAGTATGGCATAGAAGGTTAGGGCACCTAAACTTCAAAGCCTTATCAAATATGGAGAAGATGGTTACGGGTTTACCTAAGTTGAACAAAGATCATTCAAGCATATGCAAAGGATGTGCACTAGGTAAGAACACCAAAAGTCCATTTCAAAATAGCACTAGAAAAACGAACAATGTTTTAGAATTAGTCCACTCAGATTTATGTGGACCTATGTCTGTTCCTTCTCTCGGAGGATTTTTGTACTATGTACTCTTTATGGATGACTTCTCTAGGAAGACATGGATTTACTTTTTGAAATGTAAAGAATCAGAAGAAATCCTTAAAAGATTTAAAGAATTCAAATCCTGAACTGAAAATCTATCAGGACACAAAATTAAAACTCTTAGGACTGATAATGGAGGGGAATATACTTCAGATTTGTTTAAGGATTTTTGTAAAGAAGGGATTAAGAGGGAATGTACTGTTCCTTACAATCCTCAGCAAAATGGGATAGCAAAAAGAAAGAATAGGACAATTGTGGAAGCTGCAAGAGCTATGCTACTTGACCAAAATTTAGGATTCTATCTTTGGGCAAAAGCCACATGTACTGTTGTCCATATTCACAACAAATGCCCTCACTCCCACCTCAGAGATAAAACTCTTGAGGAAGTCATCTCTAATTCTAGAGCAAATATCAGTCATCTTAGAATATTTGGGTGTCCTATTTACATTCATATTCGTAAAGAGAAAAGAACTAAACTTGAACCTTCAGGCAGAAGAGGTATTTTTGTTGGATACAGTGAAACATCCAAAACATATAGAGTTTACATACCTAGTCAGAAAAACATTGAACTTAGTAGAGATGTAATATTTGAAGAAGATTTAGCATTCAAAAGAGCCCTAAGTTCTGAAGATCCTTCACATATACCTAGTTCTGAAGAAAATCATGAACCTAAGTTTCAGAGGGAGAACATTGAAGAAATTGAAGGTGAAATTCAAAATCTTAATCTTGAGGAAACTCAAAATCCTAAGAAAAGACCACTTTGGGCCTCTAAGACTATAGAAGAAGCACGGGACTTCTCTGCACCAGAAGGAACCTTCAAAGAAAGCAAAAGACCCAAAAGATTCTCTAGCTATGCTGCAAACATGAGTGATTTATCTAAATCAGAGCCAACCAATGTTTCAGATGCTATTAAACATACAGCTTGGAAGGATGCTATGACAGAAGAATACCAATCCATTATTAAGAATGATGTTTGGGAAATTGTTCCAAGGCCTGAGGGAAAATTTGTTGTTTCTTCTAAGTGGATATTTAAAATCAAGCATGCTGCTGACGGTAGCATTGAAAAATATAAGGCCAGATTCATAGCCAGAGGGTTCTCTCAGAAGGAGGGAATTGATTATGAAGAAACCTTTGCTCCAGTTGCCAGATGCACCTTTGTAAGAGCAGTCCTAGCTATTGCAGCATCGAAGGGATGGAAAGTACATCAGATGGATGTGAAAACAACATTTCTGAATGGAAAGATTACTGAAGAGGTATATTTGGAACAATTTGAAGGATTTGAAACTCATAACCCTAAAGTCTTTGTTTGCAAGCTCAAGAAAGCTCTCTATAGGCTTAAACAGGCTCCAACAGCATGGTATGAAAGAATCGATAAGTATCTCACCAGTTTAGGATTCTCCAAAAATGAAGCTGATCCAAATCTCTATTATAAAAAGGATAAAGATAATATGATAATTTAGATATTATATGTTGATGATTTACTAATAACAGGTGATGATCATCTTATAGATCAATGCAAGAAAGATCTAATCAGAGAATTTGATATGAAAGATTTAGGACTCCTTCATTACTTCCTAGGATTGGAAGTATGGTAAAACTCTGACAACATTATACTTAATCAAGGAAAGTATACATTAGACATCTTGAAGAGATTTGGAATGTGGAACTGCAAACCTATGTCTTCTCCAATGGAGACTAACCTACACAAACTTAAGGAAGCAGCAACAGAATCACCCTCCATAGATTCTACTCTTTATAACCAGATGATTGGGTCTCTCATGTACTTGGTAAATACAAGACCTGATATTTGCTATGCAGTTAATGCCTTAAGTCAGTTTATGTGTGAACCAAAGGAGATTCACCTGGTTGCAGTCAAACACATTATGAGATACTTACAAGGCACTCTTAACCTTGGGCTCAAGTATGAGAAAGTTGACTTGGACTTACATGGATTCACTGACTCAGATTGGGTTGGAAGTGTTACTGATAGGAAAAGCACTTCAGGATGTTGTTTCAGTTTAGGATCAGCGATGATATCATGGATATGTAGAAAGCAGACATCAGTAGCATAGAGTTCCACAGAAGCTGAATACATTGCAGCTGCATTGGCTTCTCAAGAAGCACTTTGGCTTAGAAAGTTACTTGTGGGATTATTTGGTCAAACCATGAATCCCAATATCATTCATCGTGATAATTAGAGTTGCATCGAGCTTTCTGTGAATCCAATTTTTCATGACAGATACAAGCATATTGAAATTCCTTACCATTATGTAAGAGATATGGTAGACAGGAATACTGTCAAGTTAAGATACATTTGTACCGCAGATCAGACAGCAGATATTCTTACCAAACCTCTCTCTCGAGTGAAGATAGATCACTTCAGAAAAAGACTTGGTATGGTTGAATTATAACTCATTTGTATTCTTTGATTATTCATAAAATAATTTTGTTAAATTATTATTGTCAAGCTATTGACTGTTATGGGCTTCACAATTTGTGTTTATTATCTAAAGAGGTGACGATCTCTATGATAATGAATAGACATTATATGAGATGACGATCTCTGAGATAATGTTCTAAAACAGTAGGGAACTACTGGCAGATCTGGATGAATTAAAGATCATATTGTGATATAGACATTTCTATGCCTATGAGTCACATTTGGATAAAGGAAGAATTTAATCATTCTCCAGATTTTATCCTATGCACTGGCAGATCTTAATTCAAGATCATATTGTGATATAGGCTTGTTAGTCCCTATGAGTCACAATTTGGATAAAGGAAGAATTTAATCATTCTCCAGATTTTATCCTACGTATTGCATCACATGTAATACTGTTATCACAAGTATTAGTGATAATTCATATTACAGGTTTAGTAATATGACAAGTATCATGTGTACCATGATACTACATGCTTGGAAGAATCAGATAGATATAGAGTACAAATCTATGCTTAGTCATCGTAACGATGTTGCTAGATATGTTTCTCTCATTTATATTATCAAGTTAAGAGGGAATGTTAAATCCTAAAAACTTGATCATATTAATGTTCTGATTCTTCAGATTAGACAGATCTAAAATGCATGTAATTTCCTTCATATGTGGCCTCATGATAAATACATCTCCCTAGAACAGATCGGCGATTTGCTAGGCATATTTATATGTCTTGTATTTGACTATTGTAGTTAATTAATAATTAACTATTAGTTAATGGACAAGGGCACCGATTTTTAGAGGAATAGGTTGTTTCATGGAGGGCCGACCTAGAAGGGGTGTGTCTTATGAAAAGACAAGACCCTTGGTTAATATATAAGTAGGAGCAAGATTGTGGATAGAGGACACACAATACAATCTTAAGTCTACTCTTCTAGCAATCTGCTCCTTGGCGATTTAGTGCAGAAATAAAATATAATTTCCAAAATTTATTGCAGACTTCTAGAACAATAACATTCAGCCCAGAATTGTAGTAGACCGATTTGCAGCAAGGTATTAATACTCCATTAGTATTATATCTTCAGAATTTGCAGAAAACTTACAGCATGAACCAACTTCTCTTGCAAATAGGTCACGAGCTATCCTATGATATTGTTTGTCGGTTGAACCAATCATACTGCAAAGCCTTGGATGAAGATCCATAAAATGATAGAAAGATAAATCTTTCTTAACATATTAAGAAAGAGTGTTACATTCCTCAAACATGCTAAGCACTTCTTCCCTTTTGTCACTCATTGTATCCTGTGATGTAACCTTCATCCAATTTCCCAGCTAAATTGTTCTCCCGATTATTTTCATAACTGAAACAACTACAAGAGTTTTAATCACTCACATGTCATCTGTAGGATCAGTATAATTTTATTTTTTTTCCCAACCCCCAACAAGATGGCAGGAAACCGCTCTGATACCACTATAATGAGCTCTATTGGCTCAATTCAACTACTTCTGATAATTGACAAGTGTTCGTTGTTTTGCAATGTCTTGAACTCATACATAAGTATTTTATCAAACACTTGTAAGCTCAAATCAGATTTAAATCTCTTAACTCATACATACATAGAACAGACATTTAGACAAACACTTGGCAGATATATCATTCCAAAAATGCACCAAACTATTCAAAGGCATTATGTCATACAGTTTGCATACGCCTAACTGCTGCTTTCAGTATATTGCTGGTTATTACAATCTCAGAACTAAAATTCAGTCACTATTGCAAACAATGCACAAGAATTCCTCTCTATTCAATTTAGGAAATTATTTGCACACATTTATTAATTATTGAAATCCTTGACATAAATTGACAGCAGTATGGAACCTGATATATTGGCGTCACCTTGTAATTTGGCTACCAAATTATTCGTAGCAATTACAATGCACAAAGAGACCCTTAGGCGATCACTATATGGACAAAACTCAATCCCAATCCTCATGCGTTTCAATCTAAAAGCTGGGTGTCATCTTCTAAACCCCACGAGGCTCATATACAAAGTTTGGCTGCCTTGAAAACATCCCCAAACGCAGGGCAGGTCTAGAGGCCCCATTCTGATTGCTAGTTGTGCCTTTTATTATCTGCAACTAATCTGAAGAAAAACCATTACAAAAACCTCCAAATTCATCACCATTCAGCTCAATCATGGCCTTTGAATAAAGCCATAGTTAGCAGCAAGCATCAATGGATCTTTCACCATCTCTAATGGCAAAAAAACCTCTGAAGAATTCCATTCTCCTGAGCAAGAAATTCTAAAACCCTTGTCACCAATTCTCTTCACATAAAATCAATAATATCAAATGCATACAATGGTTCGATTTTTGGCTTTTGGCTTTATATAATTCCCATAGACAAATCGACTATGAGTCTGCAGCCTCACGCTTCTCATAACTTAAATCATATTTGCATTTGTTACTTTGGGTGTTGACTTACGGAAACATTTAATGAGCCGCTTTATAATATAATCATTTAATGCACTTTATAAACTTGACTTTATAATTATTAAACGCCCTTTTATAATAGTCATTAAATGCTCTTACTTTATAATTTGACTTTATAATATTAAATCCTCTTTAATTATAAAGTCATATTAACTCAATATAATATTCCCTTAAGTTAATCAATTATTATTAAAGTAACACTTGAATAATAATTAAATGTCATATCTCCATTAATAACCATTATTTAATGATTCTGACTTCATCACCTGGGTAACCCACTACTCTCACTGTCAATTTGGATGCCTTACTAAAAATAGTAAGTGTCCTTCTCTATCATGCACTGACTTACTATAAATAGTAAGTCCCTCCAAACGGAACCAAAAACCTTTGAATATCAATGCCATAGAACAAATGAAGGATCTAGTGAGGTAAACACTCACAACGGCCACTTCAAGAGCTACAAAACTCCCAAACTGGACTCTCTAATCCACCATACTAGCCTACAAGGGCCACTGATAGGCTAATCCAAACCACCAACCATGGTGAGCTAAAAAGGCGACATTACACAAATTTTCCAAGTTATCAAGCACAAATGCACGTTGGAGGGCTAAAATTAGAGGTTGTCAAGGAATTCAAGGTGGATTTTCCATGATGAGATGGACATTTTTTGGGTAGAAATGAGAGCTAGTTGAGGATTTCTACACTTAAACTTTGGATTTCCTAACCTTAAATGATGATTTCTCATCTTTTGCTTTGCGATTTTTTCATGTCAAATTGGAATTCCTCTTTCTTTAACAAGGATTTTTTAATTTTAATCTTTGGAATTCATATTTCAAACAAGGAATTTTATTTTCAATTTTGAAATTCCCTTGTATTTTTTCACTTTTTACTTGCCTTTTCAACTTTTTAAAATTCCTTTACCCTTGGGTGGAAATTTCACCTTCGTATGGATTCCTTGGGCAAAATTTAGCTCGACCCTTTGATTTTGAAGAGGAATTATGATCTAGCCTTGGATTGTGAAGGGGAAACTTGCCTAGGAAGCGGAATTCCTATAGGAAATCCTCCTCAAACCCGGATTTTGTCATTGAGATTCAATCCTTGGAAAAAAAATTAAATTTAAATCTTAACCTAGGAATTCCTGACTCAACTCACCCATTCCTTAAGAGCTAGGAGACTAAGAAACCTGAAAAATGTCGCCAAACTAAAGACAACCAAGCAAAAGCACTAAGTTGGAAAGCAAAAAAAGAGGGGGTTCCCATTTGCAATGGTGCGTGTGTGTTTACAACACAACAATTTCCATGACAACTTATTAGTGAGGAGTTACACACTGGTATTCATTACAAAGTGGGGGCTATTTGGGCATTCATATTTGAATTGCTATCTTTGACAGAGAAAGTGGGGCATTGCAATTTGTGCCCAACTAGTGGTATATATTGAGGTGCTTGGTTGCCTTTAAGATATTCACCAATTTATTTTGTCTTTTCTATCAAAATTCATGCTTTGTGTTCAGCTATAGAATTTGAGGATGAAAACCATTGTATTCTAGAGATCAAAAGACAAAACCCCTTTGATTTCTTGAAGATTGGAAGTTAAAAACACTTTGATTCAATGAAGGCGATCTCAAGTTAGGTTGTATTCGTACTTCAAAGCGTTGTTTAGAATTCAAAATATATTATGGTATTTGAGGCAAGTTTTGTGGAAGAATATATTTTGTAATCAGTGAAGTAGTACTATATTGTGGAGGAATCTTTGTTCATATTTGCATTGTTCTCAAAGGCTTAAACCTAATTATAATATTTGTCCAGCCATTGTTTCATCTTTCTAGGCAGTGCTATATTGGAAGTAATATGTGTGTGTGTTGGGGGTGGTGTGGGTGCACCTTGCCCTTACAAAATTTGGGTGATCAGAAAAAATAGTGAATAATGATATTTATTCACTGCATGCATTCGCCTTGCCCTAGCAGGATCTTGGTGATCAGAAAATGGTAAATATTGAAATTTGTTGATGATATTACATGTTTCAATATCCTAATAATAAGTAACACTTTGCTTTTACTTCTGCATCTTTATTAACTTGTGAGAAAAGAAAATAGCTATATTAATTGCAATGGGAGACCAAAGTAGGTAAGTGGAATTTACAAATACAGCCAGTTACAATAGGAGGAACAAATCAAATAATGAATTCCATCTAAACCAAACTAAAGGATACAAGCTAAAAGTGCAATAATTAAGATTCTAGCTGGATAAACCCCATACTGTAGTTCCCAGTAACAACCAAAGTGGTTTCTCATAATCTGTTGAGCCAAATTCATATTTGCCACATGGTATTCCAATCAACCTTTTTCTCCACAATCGCATATGAATCATTAGATATTTGACAAGTATTTGGTAAATGAACCATAATTCAAGTTTCAGTGTGTATAAACAAGAACAAAAAACAGCTTTAACCTCTCTTTGATGGACACACAAAGATAAGATGTTACTTTTGGATAGGAATTTGATGGATCAATTAACAACACATCAACTGTAATAAAGATAAATAAAGGTACATCAAAAAGTAAAAGTTTTTAATAATATTCTACTATTCATTGAATTATAAATTTTGAAAAGGTGCCTACATATTGTGGAAATATGGCAGGGTAACACATACAACATATTACAGTCTACATACCACCACCTTGCATTTAACTCAGATTTCCACTTGTCATTTTTTAATGGTAATTGTTCAAGGTGTTATCTGTCATTTACATGATATGGCATTCTCGGAAAATGGAGTTCACTTACTAGCCAAAAAAATAATGTGACAAGAAGGTTGTAGGGCAACTACTAAGGTAGCCGCAGTTATGTGGCTGCAATCAAATGCAGGTGCTAAGAAGCACAAGAAATTGATAAATGCAATTAACGGGCTTAATAATGAAAAATAGAAATTAAATAACTAGCAGACTAGAAGTGTCGAGCCTAGCAAAGACAGAAAAAAGTTGCATACGAACAAGGAAGTAGGCAAAACTGATTTCTCCCTCATTTAGACAAACTAAAGGCTATAGAAACATTTACAAGGTGACATCAAGAAACTACAAGAAAACCACAGGGCTATTATAGAAGCTATTATGTAAACACCAACAATAATAGTACACAGCCCAGACAAAAATCCTTTGAATAGTTACAAAAAAATTAATCTAGTGTAAAAAGTCCTCTACATAGATGCCCTGCTCATTGAAACCGTTACAGCACTGAAGCAAGAACACATGAATTTGAGGCTAACATATGAAAACAAGGATTGTGAAGATATGTCTGGCAGTTGCTATTTGAAGTTCTATGCCATATAACAGGCTAGGATCATGGACCTATCAATGTGTGCTAAATTTGATATAGGTTTACCCTCATTCCTTTCTATTGCATGTTTATCATAATGAGAGTATTCTAAATATGTTCTGTGCAAAATCAAATGTGTAAGGAGTCTATATTGTTGTATGTTCTGAGGGTTCCTTTGTGACAGGAATGATTTGAATGATCTCAGTAATGTAGAGCATCATGGTGCATTTTGTGACAAGCTCCAAGCACCACATCATTTGCTAGCTTAACTTCAATATCATATGTTGTCCTAAGATCAGTAAGATATGTCATCCCAAGAAATTTGCCTACTAAAATAGGTGGAGCTACTATAGATAGGAAGATATTTTATCCATAATGGAATAATACCATGTTACCCAAAAGGCAGTAGCCTGCTAAAATATGGAAGAACAATAAATAGGACATATTTTACCCTAAATGGAAAAGAATTGTCATTCATACAATGCAATTTTTATCCTTTGCGAACATGACTGTTTTAATAAGACAACTTAAGCTGCTTGCATAACAATTCCCTGGTTGACGAACGCAAGCATTCTCCATGGTGTATCCTCTAGGAAGCATGTTTCCCATTCATAACTCATTGAGGAATACTCCCGATGATGTATCTCCTAGGAAAGGGTGTTTCCTTTCACAACTGTTATAACCAGATATTTTATGTTTCTGTGCATAATTTATATCTACAATCCCTAAGATCATCAATATTTGTACATTCCAAGTTCTAAGAATGTATTTGCTTGAAACTATTGACACTTGCTAATTTGGTAATTTTTCTAACATAATTTTACTGAAATTAGCACACTAGTTTCTTTTGTTTTAATCAATAAATGGAAACCATGTCAAGTTAATCTTTTGTTGCTTTTAACAGATATACACAATACCCAATGTATGATGCACATTTCAAACCTACAACATTGAACAATTCATAACAGAAGAAACATAATAGTTCAAAAAAACACCACAGCATACAATAGTCAGGGCTCCCTTTTTTCATATAAAAAGCACATACAAAAGAAAGGATTACAAATTAAGAAACAAACCTCGCCATGGGACCTTGGAATCATTGTAGCCTTCGCAATTTTTTCTTCAATAAATTCCAATGTACCCGATTGGTCCTCATGAGCACTGACAAATGTGCCAGAACTGTCAAATTCATAGAAGTGGAGAACATACTAAATCAGTTCAAATTCAAGTGGAGTCGTCATGAGCAATGTATGTGTGTATGTAGATACGTAAACACACTAATACAAACCATACACAAGTTTGCATATAGATATACACAAATATACTCCACAGTAAGCTTGATTGATTAGATATTACTTCAATGTCATTATAACGTTATACAATTCTTAAGGATAACATTATATTGTTCACAATAAAATAAATAATGTTTTAGCTAGAGGATGTAATATTTTAATATCAATTAAAAAAAACTAATATTGATATGAGAAAATTACATGCATTTTTTAAGTATTTCTTCCTGTTTGTCTAGAATGTAATGCATGATTCCACATTTTAGCTTGCAACACAAAACAAGTTTCAAGGGGGAATATTACAGTTAGTGGTGATTTGACTTGTTTGTCTATTGAGTTGCTGGCTTATGATATCCTTGAATTGCATCAAGTTAAGATTTATACATTGAAAAACTGTGTCTACTTAGATCACCAAGAATTTTTCCTAACAAAACCTATCTAAATGGGGATCAACCTCTCATTTGGAAATAGATTGTGGAATCACAAAACCAATTATTATTTATGAATTACGATTAATTAGGGTACATAGACACCAATCAATATCTCAGTGCCTATCTATTTATGTGACTCTCAACTTCAAATTACCAACCAAGGTTTTTCCCTAATGAAACCTATTAAATGGGTGTCAAACTCTCATTTGGGAAAAGATTGTGGAATCATACAATCAATTTTTGTTTATGAATTACAATTAGTTAGGGTACATAAACAAATATTAGTATATCTGTGTATCTAATTTATGTGTACCTCTCACATTTTGATCACTATTGTTATTTTATTTCTAACAACGTTGTCATAAATGAACAATTCGTCTTAGAAAGCCCAAATAAGCATATCGTCATGTTTTAATGCACACATACGTGTGCACACACCCCACACACACACACTGCCCTGTGAGAAATGGTAATAACAGAAAATGCACTGCCATAAGCAACTCTTACCTCAAAAACAATATAATTTAGCAAAGGAGAAATCTTGAGAAGAAAAAATAACTCACATAAATGGTACATTGGCCTAGAGAATCAAAAGCAATAAATAATTTCTACTGATCAAATATTTGAGATTTTCCAAGTAAACGTTAATATCTTATGTCTGCATCCAACTGTGTCAAGTATTCTATTACAACAATTCAACTCTCCTTTGAAACCCCTTCTTAAGGAAATAACTAATCAAAGATGAGATATTTAGATTGCTACCATTATTCTTTAAGACCGTAATGTTAAATGTTGATTAGGTAAATATGGGGAGAGGTTGCCCTAGGATTCATCACTAATAAAAAGATTATTTGGCATGTTAATAATTATTATAATTTAAGGTTATGAATTAAAGACAGTGGTTCCTAGGTACACAACCCTCCTAGTTTTCTGCCACTCACGCAAACTGGAATGCCTCGGATGCAAATAGAACGTCCCCTGTCCATCCTAGATTTGTTTTTTAAATGGAGACATTCTAGTTATGCCCCCTCTGCAAGGGTAACATCTCCCTATAGGGAGCACTCAGCCATCCTGAGCATTCCCAGCCTCCTCCTGCAGCCCAAAATAAATTCACAGTCAAAGACTATAAAAAAACAGATTTTTTTGAAAAAATAAGAATCCCTAATGTCTTCAGGGTGCTACAAGTGCACTTGGAAATTTAGGGGGTGCTACAAGTGCACTTGGAAATTTAGGTTTTGTTCTTGTTTATTTTTTTAATTCAATTCTGTTTCATGCTTTCAAGTTTTGAATTCAGAGACAAGCAACAGCAGTCTATGACTCTACAGCAGGGTTAGCAAGTGCAGATTAGCAGTTAGCGTAGTTGACGGTAGAAGAGGAAAAGCCAAAGGTTACACATAAGCTTTAGGTATGCAACAAGAAACCATTTTCGTATTTTCAGATCACAAAATAGAACCATAAATGTGACATATTTTACTAGGAGATGCTGCACAGCTTTTCCAGATGAAACAGATTATCTGTACGTATAGTTACAGGACCATCAGTGTATGTCAAACTCCTTTTCTCTAGCATCCTGAATGTGCATCTAAGCGCATGTTTTAAACATTTATGACTTTTGGACTTAGTAAATCCTATCATTGCATACAAAACCGTCAACAAAATTCAAGGGGGGAAATTATATCCTATTATTGACACAAGCATCCAAAACCATTTCCCATGCATTACTAAAATATCAACCAACAAAATTGGTTTATCAATTATTTACCTACAATAAAACTTACAGCCATTAGGCAATGTCTTGTACAATAAGTGTGAAGGTTAGTGAGAGAAATTTTTACTCACCAACAAATGTTAGCTGGTAGGGGGGAAAATCATAACATGTAGAAATGCAAAAACGCAAGCAGCTAACAAGTTTGTCAGATGAGAAACAAATGTTTCGAAATACAAATACAAACTTACTACTGCAGAGCAGCTAAAACAACCTAAATAGTGCTGCTCTATTCTTCGTATTGGAAGAAAATGACTTAGATGCATGTAGTAATTTTTGAATCACCTTATTTACGTTCAAAACAAAATACATATTTAGTACTGCTAAGCGGCAAAAAAAACCTAAACAGTGCTGCACTATTCTTTGTATTGGATGAAAACAACATGGATGCATGTAGTAATTCTTGAATCACCTTAATTAAATTTTAAATTGCTCAAGCTCTTACCAAAAAGAAAATTCAGTTTTAATTTTTAAATAGTATGGATAGCAAGAGCAGCAGTTGTCTACTTCATAATACTTCAAAATATTTAGTGTAATAATTTAATCTAAATTTATTGTTATTTTATGTTACAGCAATTTCAAATTTCCTGAGTCAAGATGGAAATATTCAATGTTAATGCTCATTTTGATTTGGAGAATGAAACTGATGATGAATCAGTGACACCAAACACAGACCCCAAGCATAGCCACAAATAGTTCAACTGCAAGTGTATTGACTGCCCTTCAGAGTTCTTGGCACAATATGCCAAATGCAATTTAGCAAGAAAGATCTCTTGCAGCAATTTGCAAAAATAACTAACACAAATAAAGCATCTAACTCAGGTGGTTGGAGATGGAAACGTAACATTTACCTAGAGGATTGGAATAGCAACATGACAACGACCAATACACACTTTTTACATACTGTTGATGAAGGAGCAGAGCCTTGTGAGAAACTCACACTTGAAATGAGGATTGAGATGATCAAATTATTAAGGAGAAATGACTGCACCCTCAAATTTCTGGTACACGAGGAGGTTCATGTAGACCACATTCATTTCCATCATTTGAGGTGAGTGTGGTGGAATCAAAGGGGAAATATAAACCTACAAGTTCATCCTCACCAAACCCAATCACAGATATGTTTGATGTGCAAGGAAGGGAGACTACAGATGAGGTCATTGACAATTTCCATTTTGGTAATGGCATTCCTTTCCATGCTGCTTGATCTCCTTTGTATAAAGAAATGATAGACAAGGTGAGCAAAGCTGGTCCTGGTTATATAGGTCCTAGCAAGACTAGATTGAGAACCACTCCCTTGGAAAATATTTATTCCAAAGTTAACTTGTTCATGGAGGAGAGGAAAGCTAAATGGGTGACACATTGCTACAGTGTAATCATGGATGTGTTCCCGACAGCATCACCACCTATGTCACCATTGCCAAGGACAAAATCGGACCCCTTGCTAAATGGCACATGCCATTACATAATTACTAATTGCAACCTTTAGCTTCATGAAACTAGTTTGCCTTTCACGGGTCCCTCACAGAGATATTATATTGCAGATTTTGCCTTGAGGATTTCAATTCACCTCAATTTGTATATCAGCATTACCCCCCACTGTAACTCCACCGCCATCCCCAAATTCAGGCTCTTGGTCCCCCCATCCTTGAAACCCGTCATCACATCCCCCTATTAAGAAACTTATGGAACCATGCATTATAGTTTCAAGCACTGATGGACCTTACTCCTTGCAAACAATTGATTGCTCAGGGAAACACAAAGATGTCAAGTTTCACCTTCAGTTTCAGATCCTGGGAAAGGTCATTGAGGAGGATGGTCCTCGACATGTAATGCAAGTGATTATTGATGCAGCAATGTTTGTAGGGTAGCAATATGCTGATTCAATCTATATAAGAACATCTATTGGACCTAAGGTGTGCATGCTATGGACAATCCACTCAAAGACATTGGAAAGATAAAGTGGGTTAAACAGGTGGCAGTGGATATATGGGAGGTGCAAATGTTCATTTGCAACTGCAACACTTCATTGGCATTGTTTTGGGCCTTTGCAAGGAAATAATTTCTCAAACAAGTTGAGACTCGATTTGCTTCCTATTTCATTCTACTATAGGGGATGCTTGAGTTGCAAGAGCCATTACAACTTATGGTTGTGATGTAGGATTAGAAAAGGTGGAAGAAGTCAAAGACTAAGCAAAGGAAGAAATTGAAAAAAACTATGATCAATGATACTTCTATATCAGCTCTTTTGTACATGTTTTCAATATCATCAAATTTGAGGATTATGTTAGTCCTACTCTTGGGCAGATTCTACAAGTGCATTGGTAAGATGCTTGCCCAATCATCTAGAAAAGGTGGGAGAAGTTGAACACCCCTCTATATGCCTTGAATCCAAAATGGTATGTGGAAAGAGTTGGTAGAATTCTTCCCATCAATGATCATGAGGTGAGAATGGTCTCATGACTTCAAATAAATGTATAGTTGAAAGGATATTTCATGGATTAGAGTTGAGTGGATTAAGTTCACATAACTAGATGGCTACAAGACTTCATCAGAGATTGACAAGCACATTTTGAACAAGCCAAGCCAATTAGTTGACGGACAATATATGAAACTCTAGGATCATTAGACATAATTGTCATTTGTCTTCTCATAGGCTTCTTGTTCCACTGCTGCTGAGAGGAACTAATCCACATAGAGATTTAATCCACTCTCTAAAGAGGAATAGACTTGCCTCTGCAGGAGCAGAAAAGCTCACTGCAATGCACAGTGCCTTTCATCTAATTGATCGCAAGACGCTTTAGTATAGGCAGAGATGCAAACAAAGTGGGATGTAAAGCCCAAGGGCTATGACAATTTAATGATGAGTTCTGTGATGAAGAGTTTCCTACATATGCAACTATAGATGATGATGACTCTGATTCTTTAGCTTTTTGCTCAAACAAAGATAGCTATGGTAATTGGTTAGGCAATTTATTTTTTGTCACTTTGATGCTAGTCACTTGTATGATGAGACTCCAGTTGGTCTATCATAAACACCCGCATGCCCTGCTCTGTCATGTCTGTCCTCCTACATAGGACGATCCTCAACTCTCATCCTGTCACCCACACATGACCTGTCATCTGCTCTAGATTGATGAGAACTAGTTGAAGCACTATGAGCACCTCTGTCTCGACCACGATCAACAGGGATTGTCCTACGCTGTAATGTATCAGATAACTGCTGTAGTACAGTAGCAACATGATGCTGATCATCTGCAATACCCCAGAAAGTATCACGGACCTCTCTATCAAGTTCCGAAGCAGTAGCAACATCCCTAAATTCTGAACCATCTGCATTACCTGAACCACCTGCACCACTGTCTCCCATACTGCCAAACTGTAACTCAGGTTCTCCCTCACCAGGAGAAGAATTAGGACCTCTGCGGGAGTAGTACATGCCAGGTCTAAACCTTTGTGCCATGCTGAACCCAAATTACCTTGCAAGCTGGCAAGAATTTGGCTCTGATACCATTGTGAAGAGCCTAATTTGGCTCCTTCGGATTTCTTCTTTTAAATTGAATTTTGCAACTTAATTTTTCAAATGTTTGTCCAAAACAATCTTTAATGACAATTCTTTAGCATTTATAAATTAAAATATCACAATTGAATTCCCTCCAAGAGTTTGAATAAATCTTATTTTATTTTCAATTAACACAATCTAAATACTTCATTCAAGTTTGAATTGCACCTGATATTTATTGAAAGGTGGTAAACAACAGTGAAATCCAAGAAGAGTTTGACGTGGCAATCCAGCAAACTGGTATTCACCCATGTGAATGGCAGAAAACCTTTCAAACACCCAACGTCAGCTCCCAAAACAGACACGTGGATGGCCTGGGATGTAAATACTTCATTCAAGTTTGAATTGCATCTGATATTTATTGAAAGGTAGTAAACAACAGTGAAATCCAAGAAGAGTTTGACGTGGCAATCCAGCAAACTGGTATTCACCCATGTGAATGGCAGAACACCTTTCAAACACCCAACGTCAGCTCCCAAAACTGACACGTGGATGGCCTGGGATGTAAACGTATCAATTCTGCACAAGTTCGAACCCAGCAGATGAAGACAGCCCCTCCAAAACAATCACGTCAAGCAGCAGATGAAAACGTGACTGCCCCAGCAATGAATATTGGTGTCCTGTGATATTTACGACACCAACAATGATAAATACAGGCCCAGCACTGATCACGTGAGCAAGGTATGAGGACGTAGCAGTCTTCTCAAACACGTCACAAGCCCAGCAAGGTCAAAACATCCTTCCTCCACCAGTCACATGGGCAATGGCAGATAACGTGACTACCCAGAATAATGCGCAAGCCTCCAAAAGGGAAAAAATGGCTCCAGGAATATATCACGTGGGCTGTGTCTGTGCAACCAGACTTCCTTTCTCTCAAACGGCCAGCTATAGATTTGATGTTGACAGTTAGAATTGGAATTCGCTATCGCTACAAAACGTTTTCCCCTTGTTATATGAAATCGCAGCAAATAGAAGATTGCATGACAATCTTAGATAAATTCTGATCAACCCCTTTAGAATACCTTTGATAACCAGGAAGAAAAATATCAGCCTCCAATAGAATTATTTTTTAAAAAAACTTCTTTGTGTTGAATCAACCACACAATTTCATCAGCAAACTCCAAATTCAGAAATTCTCACACAATCGATATACAACAGTATCGAATTGTGAACTCAATAAAAATCAACTGTAAAATTCACCACCAACAGAAGATGGCTCAAATTACGAAAGAGGAATCAGTCCTCGAAACCCTAACCAGGTTTTGTCCTTTTCCCAAATTCCAAGAAAATAATGATTGCATAAGATAACAAAAGTGCTTTTTCGAGTAGAATATATAGGCTTTTTCGAAAGAGCACTTTTTTAATATTTTCACTTAATTGGCTTTTAAAAAATAACCCCACTTTATAACATAAAGTTATAAAGTTATAAGTTATTAAATTAAATCAAAATAATTTAATTTAATAACACATTTAAAATAATAGCCATTGAACTGTCTGACTGCAATCAACGAACTTCTGACAAAGCACCAGGACCAACTGCCCAACCAAGAATAGGCGCTACCTTGCCGGAAATAGCCACTGCTAAAAATAGACTTACCCAAAATAGTAAGTCTGTCCCAGAAACTCCCAGAGACCCTCAAAACACATTGTCAGCTCACGAGGGTCGCATTGATGAACTGACTATGCTCAACTGCAGAGACCTGCTAAATCAGGGACATTACAGTCCTCCCTCCCCAAGATTGCTTGTCCCCAAGCAATTGCAATCCTGGGTGCTGCAGAATGTCCTCAGGCTCCCAAGTGGCATCCTCATCAGGAAGTCCGTGCCACTTCACCAAAAACTCTCTAACAACTCTACGTCGCAGATTCCTCTCCCTGGTCTCCAAAATAGCCTCAGGGACCAACTCCAATCTGCCCTCATCATCCAATGGAGGTAATGTAGAAGATGGTACAACATGCTGACCCAATGCCTTCTTGAGGCGTGAGACGTGGAAAACATTATGAACCCTGCAGTCAAGAGGTAAATCTAGCTCATACGCAACCTCTCCCACCCGGCGAACTACACGGAAAGGTCCAGAGTAACGGGGCTTGAGCTTCTCAACTCCGCTCTTCTTGATAGAAGACTGCCTGTAGGGCTGTAACGTCAAATAAACCATATCATCCACCTGCAAAGAATGAGCAGTCCTCCTCTGATCAGCATACTACTTCTGCTGATTCTGAGCCCTCTGAATATTGTCTTTTAATGTCCTCATGATGTCCTGACCATCCTGTAACATATCCCCAGCACTGGGCACTCGACTGTCACTGCATAATAAATCCATGAAACTAGGTGGATCATACCCATACAAAGCCCGGAACGGTGACATCTGAATAGTCATGTGATGAGTGGAATTGTAACAAAACTCACACAAATGTGTCCACTTCACCCAAGCCCGCTACTGAGAAGAAACATAATTCCGCAGATAGCCCTCCACCCATTTATTCACTATCTCAATCTGACCATCAATCTGAGGGTGGTAGCTAGTGCTGGGGGTCGATTCCGTCCCACATAACCGGAAAAGCTCCTGCCAGAAATGACTCATAAAGCGGCTATCACGATCGCTCACAATAGTCTAGGGCAAACCATATAATCTAATTACCTCCCGGAAAAATAACTCAACTAACTGGACAGCTGAGAAAGTGGTGGTAATTGGAAAGAAATGGGCGTACTTGGTAAGACGATCTACCACCACGAAAATACAGTCTTTACCTTGGGCTTTCGGTAAACCCACAATAAAATCCATAGATAAACAAGCCCACTTCCGCTCAAGAATGGGAAGTGGCTGTAACAACCCGGCCGAATAAGTATGCTCCTGTTTGTTCTGCTGGCAAACAGAGCACTCACGGACATACTGCTGAACATCTGTCTTCAACCCCTTCCAAGTGAACCTCTCACGAATCTGCCTATAAGTCTTAAAGAAACCCGGATGTCCCACCAAGGGTGAATCATGGAAAGCCCGAAAAATGATCTGTCTGACACTAGACCCCGGGACTAAATATATCCTCTCCTTGTAAATGATCAGCTCATTCACAAGAGTATAATCGTTGTCCTGTACACTGCCATCAACAATACCAGAGGCCCACTGATCCCGGGCATACTCTACAACAATCAGATGTCTCCAATCCTCAGTTATCTCTGAAATCACGCACAAGTCGGGTCTCCGTGAAAGGGTATCAACTACCACATTTTGAGTACCTTTGATATAAGAAATATCGAAGTCGTAGGACTGCAACTTACTAACCCACTTCTGTTGTCTCTCATTAAGATCACGCTATCCAAGGAAATGCTTCAAGCTGTTATGATTAGTTTTAATACAAAATTTGCTCCCCACCAAGTACTGCCTAAATTTGGTCAAGGCATGCATAATGGCCAACATTTCCTTGTCATAAAATACTAAACAGCCTCTCAAGTCCCCTGAGCTTACGACTCTCAAAGACAATAGGGTGGCGATCCTGTGATACCACCGCACCAATAGCTTCCCTTGAGGCATCACAATGCAACTCAATGGATCTAGTGAAATCCGGTAGTGCCAAAATCAGGCATGTAGTCATGATGACCTTGAACTTCTCAAAACACTCCTGTGCCTGATCAGTCCAAATAAAAGCACCCTTACGGGTTAAATCAGTAAGCGGCGCTACATGTCTAGAAAAACCTGACACAAATCTCCGATAGAAAGCACATAAACCAATGAATCCCCTCAGTTGTGTCAAGTTTCTTGGTGTAAGCCACTCCAAAATAGCATGGACCTTGTCCAGATCCATGCGAACTCCCTTTGCACTAATGATATGTCCCAAATACAGTAACTTTGTCATGCCTAAAGCACACTTGGACTCCTTGGCAAACAAGGAGGCCTCATCAAGAATGTCGAGTACTGTATCCAAATGTGCTACATGCTCATCCCAAGTCTTAATATAGACTAATATGTCGTCAAAGAAAACAAGAACAAATCTCCGCAACTAACCATGGAAGACTCTGTTCATAGTAGACTGAAATGTAGCGGGAGCATTAGTCAAACCGAAGGGCATGACTAGAAACTTAAAATGGCCACAATGACAACTGAATGCCCTCTTCTCCACATCCTGCTCTCTAACTCTAATCTGATGGTATCCAAATCTCAAGTCAATCTTGGAGAAGTATTTGGCCCCATGTAACTCATCAATAAGCTCATCAATACGAGGAATCAGGTACCGATTTTTAATAGCTTTCTTGTTCAGCATCCGGTAATCTATACACATTCTGAGTGTCCCATCCTTTTTCTTCACCAAAACAATAGATGAAGCGAAAGGAGACTTACTAGGCCTAATATGTCCCATAGCGAGCAGCTCCTGAATGTTCTTTTCAATTTCATCCTTCAATCGCTTAGGGTGCTGGTAAGGAGTAATCATGATGGGCTTAGTGCCCTCCTCTAACTCAATAATGTGTTCAATTCCTCTGTCCGGTGGTCTGCCATAAGGTAAATCATTAAACACTTTGGAGTGTTTAATTCTGAGCTGCTGAATTCCGGATGATAAGCTGGCCCATCTGTGTTCTCTGATGTAGACAACACCCTACACTCTGCTGCCCAATCAATAACATCATCATGCCTCACCAAACGCTGCATACGGTTGTGGGAAATAGTCTTCAAATCACCACTCTGAATGGCCTTAAGAATGTGTATCTTGCCATCCTTGATGAACCTCAATTCCATCCTTTCCGTATTCATGTAGATATCTTTAAGTGAATGCAACCAGCTCATGCCGAGAACTATATCTGTGCTGCCCATGTCAACCACATAAAAATCTGCCTTGAAGGAATAATTATTCAGCTTTGCAAGAAGCTCAGGAATCTGTTTATTACACTTGAGAGAGTAACAATCAGCTACCTGTACTCTAAGTCCTCCAAAATCTTCAATTTCAAATCCCCTCTTGCCCACCAAACAAGAGTCAATAAAATTATGAGTAGCTCCTGTGTCAAAGAGACCAATGATTCGCTGCCCTGCCAAGAGACCATGCATCCTAAAGGAATCTTCCTTTTTCATGCTCGTGAGGTACACAACCTTGAAATCAAAATTACCCACCTGTTCATCATCATTTACTGGAACCTCATGTGAATCATGCTCATCATCAACTCGCTGTCCCAAAAAATCAGAATCATCTTCATCATCATAAAACCACTCCATCATCTTATTCTTTCCCTTTGGTTTCAAGGGACAATCATGATTCAAATCATAGGGCCCTCTACAATGAAAACATAATTTCCTTCTCCTTAGATCATTTAATGTCTCTTGATCCAAAGGACCTGCTGTAGGACGACTAGAATCAGCTCTATCATCCCTTTTAGGTGTTGTCCTGTCATAGGAAGTATTGGGAGGTCTCGCAGCAAATCTATTCCGCGGAGTGGATGCTTCCAAATTCCTTGCTTTTTTCATAGCCTTTTGCAAAGTAAGTGGGTCCAAAGACTTAACCCATCCTCTAGTAGGCTCCATCAGTCCCTCCACAAAGAGCATAACTCTCCTCCTCTCTGAAATGTCATAGACCATAACAGACAACCGCTGAAACTCACTAATAAAGGTCTCCAGGTTACCTGTCTGTCGCAATTGAGCCAACTCTCTGAAATATGTTTCAGGATCTTTCTTATCAAACCTCTCTATCAATCTATCCACGAACTCCTGATAATAAGTAATCTGGTCGTGTCGAAGTGACACCAACCCATGGTACCACCAGTCATGGGCTATACCATCCAGATGTAGCACAGCAAAGCGAATGGCGTCCTCCTCAAACATAGGACGTAAAGACAAATAAGTGTCTAGCTTGTGAACCCAAGCTCGTGCTGTCACCTTACCACTGCCATCATAATGATCCAGAATCATCTTGTTGGTTGCCTGGCATAAATCTGTATCCCTAGGTCTCTGTCTATCAGGTACCGATCTACCCATAGTGTGCTCACGTTTCTGTGAAAGAAACCTGTCAAAATTCAGATTTTGTTTTATTGCATGTGGTAGGGCATCCCACTCAGCATAATGTGCAACAATATCATCTACAAACGGAGCAGCCTCAGATTCAGTGCTAACTGCATCCACCTCGGGTCTCAAAAATACAGGACGCTGTGGTCTATCATAAACACCCGCATGCCCTGCTCTGTCATGTCTATCCTCCTACATAGGACGATCCTCAACTCTCATCCTGTCACCCACACGTGACCTGTCATCTGCTCTAGATCGATGAGAACTAGCTGAAGCACTATGAGCGCCTCTATCTCGACCACGATCAACAGGGATTGTCATACGTTGCAATGTATCAGATAACTGTTGTAGTACAGTAGCAACATGATGTTGACCGTCTGCAATACCCCGGAAAGTATCACGGACCTCTCTATCAAGTTCCGAAGCAATAGCAGCATCCCTAAATTCTGAACCATCTGCATTACCTGAACCACCTGCACCCCTATCTTCCATACTGCCAAACTGTAAGTCAAGTTCTCCCTCACCAGGAGAAGAATTAGGACCTCTGCGGGAGTAGTACATGCCAGGTCTAAACCTTTGTGCCATGCTGAACCCAAATTACCTTGCAAGCTAGCAAGAATTTGGCTCCGATACCATTGTGAAGAGCCTAATTTGGCTCCGATACCGAAAACTTGTCCTGCCATCTCCCCATCCCCCAGGGCAGTGTAACTATGCAAAAGATCAAACCCTCTATTGCTCTTTAACAATTGCAATAGCAAAATCCCAATATTTTGGGTGGACATTAACAAGTCCCTTGTATTAAATCCCTTAACCGGGTGACATATGTTTAGGTGTTCTAAGTCCTCTAACCAAGCAAGTTCTAAGAGGCCTTATTTCTTAAATCCCTTAACCGGGTCGCATCTAACAGTGCGTTTGTAATCCTTTAACAGGGAAGGCTCCTTATAGGGCGCACTTCAGAAGAGTGCAAATTTGTGAGATTTACTCACACCGTGGTTTTCTCCTGATTTGGGTTTCCACGTGATAAATCTGGTGTTGTTTATTACTTGATTGTGTGATAGCTATTTCTGTGATAGAATCTGTTTCACTTACAATTTTAGTTACATTATATCAGATTTGTTTTGAAATTTTAGTGGGTGTTGATTCACCCCCCCACCGCCCCCTCAACACCGGTTGGGACCATCAGAACAAACTTATCATGGTTTAGAAACATAAACAATTAAAAAGGATTCCTTTCTTAGAAAACATATGAACATAACTACTCTAGCTAGTTTTTTCACTAGCATAAATTTACTAATTATGTTTTCAATAAGTTTTTCATTTCTTGCTGATTGTTAATTAGTAAATCAATTACATTTCCTCTCAGAAAATAAGCAGAATTATCGGAAATTATATAAATTCAATTTTGGTTACAATGTTAGAAAGGTGTGCTACTCAAATAATGAAATAGAAAATGTATCCTCAAAAGGTATTATTTTCACTTCAAAGGACAAGAAGGGAAATTGAACACTGTGTATAGCAGAATACAAGACACTGTACCTTGTTCTTATATTCTTTGTATTATCTGCAGTCTCTCCTTTTCTCAAAGCCAATGATGAAGGCCGAAGATTTGACTTCGCAAGTTCAATAATTAACTCACACTGCTTCTTTGTAGCAAACTTAGGAAAGTATAAAGCCCGAGGATTCCAGCTCAAGACCTTGCAATCATGAAAACCACTACAGATAAAACTCAAATGGTAGTTAAGAACACATCAACTTGAGCTCCAAAACATCCAATGCAAATAATCAAATGACTAATCCATTATAGATTGGCAATAATAAAAATCAACCCGCTAGAAAATCCAGTTCAGACCAATAGAAGAAGATAAACTTGGAAAGCATTCCAGTCTGTCTGACAACAATAGGCAATTTATTCAACATTGTGTTAATATGCATGTCTTTAACACTCAAGTAAGATTGCAAATCAAACTAGCCCAAATAAAAAACAAGATAAAATCAAGTTTGATGTTTTAATTTGCAGTATTGCTTCTGATTGAAACAACAAATTCACTAGAATTGTGATAAATATCACCTTTGCATTTCTTAAGGCAGCCCTTATTGTTATTGTCATGTTTCATGCATAGTACAGCAGAAATTAGCCATGTGCACCAACTTTAGAGAGCCAAATGAAAATTTTGAAATGAGCTTCATATTGCACAAAAGATTCCACAAGAAACACAGAAAGAATCCATATTAACCTACATGAATGAAAAAACTAAGTCAAAAAAAGCCACAACAAGTTAAATAGCAATAAGGACTGCTGAAAGGAATCCAACTCCCAACAATAAGTCATCTGGCATTAAAAACATCTAAATCAAGGTAGTGAAAACATTAAAGGAGAGGAGTAAGAGGAGTTAATCCTAGCCGAATCAATATATATATAAAGCCACAAAGTAAAAAGAAACCATATGAAACAAAGTGTAACCTTGTGATGAGTCCCCTGCATGGCAAAGTTTTTGAAAGCGGCAATTGCATCCAGCAGTCCCACCCCAAACATACTTTTTTTAGGTTTGTCACACCTGTTGACCACTCCCCTACGCCCATCCAAGTTTACTGACTTATTCTACAACACCATATGAAGTCATCTTGGCCTTTCTAGGACCCATGCAGTCATTTAGGCCCTTTTTTAAACCTCCCTGATCAGATCTGTGGGGCCATTGCACAAGTTTCAAAGAAGACTTGGTTTATGGCACTGTCCAATTATTTTGAAGCGGTCGTAATGCAACAACATTTGACATCTTAACACCTTCTTAGATGCCTGACAACTCTTTTCCTCACTTTGGATCGTCAAAGCTTCTTTGGACTTGGTGTGACACCATTACCCACCCTTAATTTTTAAACATGCCAATTAAAATTATCTAAAAGCATTATGGGGCCTTGACATTAGCCAATTCAGAGCATTTTTACAAAGTACACTTACTCACAATCACCCACAACCACCACTCCTATCATTTACTTGCACATGGCACTACCAAAAATGTTTCATTCAATAACTCTTGGAATAATAATTTCATGATGTAATCTCAAAGTACAGCCTAAGTTAGCCTAGAGGTGGAGAACCTGTGCTCTTGAAGAGAGGTCACAAGTTCAAATCTACAGGGTGTAAGGTATGTATGCTTCGGTATTAAGGAACATGAGGAAAATAAACAAGTTGACAGTCACAAATCATTCAAAATTAGCACATGCATAATGGCTCTAAAAATCCACTATTGAAGTCAACATTACAAGTGAATGCATCTCTAAATACTGTGGTAGAAATTCTATGAAAACATGAAAATCACAAGTCTGCAGAGATTGAAAATGCAGTAGATGCTTTTTACTTTTTGTTGAAAAGAACATAGTTTTTAGTTTTTTGTTGGCCAATAAAATAGCCACATACGGCCTGGGATGATCCTAGGCTCATACCAGCTACCCTAAAGAAGGCCTAAGTTCAAGAACAAACACAATCCATACACGAGACGATATAGATATGGATATAAAGGTTTGAGGAACAGTATCCATCTCTGTAATCCGTGGTAGAATCACCCTTCAAGGAAGATAACCTCCAGGAGCATAGCAAACTTCACTTATTTCAGCATTGCTTAATTGGGATTTGATTATTGATCTTATCTCAATTAGATTTTTTTTATATTTAGAGTTTGATTATTGATCTTATCTTGTTCAGAATTTTTATATTTGGTGCTTGATTAAATTCTATAAAATCTAAAATTGCCTATTTTAGCATTCCGGAGTCAAGAAATTTAAAGTTGCATACACCAGCGCTCCCCTCATTATTTACCAAAAAGAAAAGGAAAGGAAAAATAATTGGCTAGTTGCACTTTAGGTCAGATTATAATTTTATTTATATTGGCTTTATCTTGCATTTATTTTCACAGTGCAAATAGAATTAGTGAAAATGCCTTCTTTGGTTAAGACATTATTTCATTTTCACCCTTTGTTGATTTAGTTTGGGATAGAACCTGCCCTTCAAACAATATTGTTTCACTGTGTCAACAAAGGTCATGTCAGTTTCTTTGGGTGCTTTTCTCATCCCATCAAAATATTTACAATTACTTTTTGGCAAGGCTAGTGAGAGAGACTGTCATCATTGAGCTTGTGTCTTCTCACTTTGTATGTTTAGCCATTCATTCATTTAGCCATGCCTTTCTTGCATGGCACTTGGACCTTCCCAAGAAAGGCATTCTCACTGCCTCAATGTTGAAGTGTCCTAAGAAAGAACCTTAATGCCAAACAATGATGGGTAACCTAATAACTTGAAAGATAGTGTGCATGGTTGGTATTGTGAGGATAGTCCCCTCCACCATCCAAATAACCCTGGTCAAGAAGATTGCCATAATGTTAAGGCCAAGAGAATGACCATCATTCTTGAAGTAGACATTTTCATTGCCAATGTTCCCTCTAAGGCACTCGTCTCACACTCCTTAAGACTAACTTGCCCAATTGAGATAGGAAGACTAGAAAGGCACTTGCTGTGAATTTTGCTTAGAAGTAATGGTCGCGTCAAATAAGACCTCACCCAACTAACTCGCCAACTTATGGATTGTAATAAGATGGAATAAATTTCCATATATTAGCAATATTCAGCTTCCAATTTTGTAGAGAACTTTGTCCTCTTAGGTGATATAAAGACCCTTTAAGTCCTAGAGGCTTTAGAAATCCCCAACTCCTATAGCCACAGAAATGCTTCTCCTTTTAAAGAGATTGAGGCAAATCCCCACATAGAAGCCTTAGAGGGGGCTCCCCTAGGGATCCAAACTTCACTAAAGAAGTTTGTCTCCTATATCCCACTCCTGTTCAATGGAAGTTTCCTCATATGCTAGAATTCACTAACAAGACTATAGATATCATCGAAAACTTAATCACTGGGCTTGTTCCCCAAAACAAGAACTCATTAATGTAAAAAGTTTAGGGAGAGGTACATGCAAAATGTGGGCTCTCACTTGAGGACCTAAGGGAGTCCCATGGAGATGAATTAGGTTATTATTACTTCCTCAAAACAAGGTGTCATTTACTAGTGATATCAATGGCATAGCCTCCATCTCTCCAAAAAGAGTTGATTCCAAGGCAATACTTGTGACAGACAACTATGTAGTCAAGGAAAGAATCTTTAAAAAGGACCTTAGGAGGAGATACTCTATGTTTGGTTCATCTAGGTGAAGACATGCTCATATGGTCTCTTCATACTAGGGATGCTAGCTTAAGTAGATTGAAAATATGATAATAACTTCTTGTTTAAATTGTTCTCCCAAAACTCACATAGGAAGGCTTGAATGGCTCCAACACCTTCATAGTGATTCTATCTACAACTTCAAGCAGCCCATTGAGCCTTCTATTATCTTCTCATATGTTATTGGAAGTTCTAATCTAGGAATATTATCATCACTACAATAAATCGAAGCAAGAATGATTCTAATAGATTTGATATCAATTGGTGTTTACTTATCAATGCTAGTGGAACACAATATTGTGGCATGCAACTCTTCAAAATGTTTACTTGGAGGAGAACCTGATTCCCACAAAAAATGCCCTAGAAACTTGCATAAAATTAGAAACCTTCAAGATTAACATTGATATTAAACCTCCATTGCATAACAATGTTTCCTCTTCCAAACCTCATGTTCACCAACACCCACAAACAAAAAGATACAGGCAACGGCATTACCAAATCCCCTCAAGGATGGACTTACAAGAAATCAATATGAGGTAAAGGCATCCTCGTAAGAAAGTTAAGAAATCAACCAAATAGAAAATCCATTACCCATAAAGTTTTGTGATTAGCACCATCTCATTGGTCATTTTACTAATCGTATAGAATAAAAATGTTATTTGGCCAAATAAAACAGAGTCATTGGCTCTTTTGAAAAGGCTAATCAGTCTAGCAATTCTCAAAAGAAAAAGACATGCAATATGAAGGGAAGCGCATATCTCATCATCGCTTATCTTCTAGATTATCTGATGATATCCAATATTTGTAGTCTAGATAAGGTGATATAGCAAAAGGCTCCCTAAACCTAGCAGCCTACTCTCTCAAACAATCCCACAAGACAATTGCAGGACAAAACCATTCCTAATTGCATTAATCTAGAAAAACTAGCATTTTCAAAGATTAAAAAATGCTCAAAAGATAAAATTAGATAGTTACACACTCAAAATTTTGCCCTACTGGCAATCAATGGCTTCAATGGATGAGCTACATATTTAAGATTAAGTCAATTTCCTATTTTGTCCTCTCTCTATCACCTGCTATTCCCTAGCCTGACTTCTCAACCTAAATGATTTTCCCTTGGTCTTTGCTATTCTTCAATTAGGTCTTCTTCTTGAACCCAAACTCCTATGCATTATTTTTGTAATCACTAGCAAAGGATTTCAACTATTGGAGAAAAAATGTTAGCCACCAATGTTAATTCTTCAACAATCAAATGTCATTGGAACTTCCAAACACCCCCTTTGAACATCTTTCATGGCCATCAATGATCAACAACACAAGAAATGCATATGTAAGACTATGAATGGTTCCCACCCCAAAGAAAGGTGAACCATGCAAAAGAAACAAATGATTTGCAACCAAATCATGGCATTTTAAGGATTTAACACCCCCCATGCCATAAAAGACAAGGTCTCACCTCTTGAAGAAGTTGAACAATCGCCAAGTGAAATAACAACCACCAACAAAACACCTGAAAACATAGTTTACCCATCTAACATCAATTATATTGTTGGAAGTTATAACAATCATATGATCAAATAAACCCAACTTATGACTTATCACCAAAGGCTTGTAGCATGTTATCACATCACCTATATCAGCTCCAAACATATTTGTAGCAATTGCCAAGCACCAGCAACCACCTCCAATATGTCTAGAGCACACCATTGAGCACTTGCACTAGTTTAAATAATGCCTATAGCAGCTCATAAATCACCTAAAGAAGCCCACTTTGGACCTATAGCGACCTGTTATATTCTTGTAGCACAACTACAAATAGGTTTGCCGCTTATGGGAAACATGATGCATTCTTATAGAAGCCTTTTGAGTATGCATGCCTGACAAAACCTTCCAAACAAAACAACCAAAACTAAAGAAAGTTGATAATTTATTTAAAACATAACCTTTTAGTGTCTCTCTTTTTTTGTGTGTGTCACTTGGATCACTTGGGAAGCCAAATGCTCCTCTGTCAGGAAAGTCATCCAACCGTGGCAAAGCAAGGAACTTCCATTCCTTCAATGTGGAGCATTACAATATTCAGGTTGCCACATGCTCTAGCTACATCCCTAATCCAAATGGAGACTTGAGCAAAATGGTGCCAAGATTTAGTTGTCAAAGACTTGCAACCTTGTCCACCAAAATCTCTCTTCTTGATCTTCTCCATTTCAACCTTGTCCAAAACTCTCTCTCTCTCTCTCTCTCTCTCTCTCTCAACACATTAGGTATCACCTTGCCCATTACTACCTCTTCGAACACCCTAGGTGCCCTCTTCACTTCTAGTGGAGCTTCAACAAAGAACTTATGTTCAAGCTATCACCATTCAACATACTCCTAGCCCTCTCATTCTCTTTGCAACTCCATTTCGTTGTGGGTGTATGGAATAGTTTTATGTCTCTCAATCCCATGGTCCATACAAAACCTAACAAATTCCACCAAACAAAACTCACCACTGTTATCAATCCTCAAAAACTTAATTTTTCTACTAGTCTAGTTTTTAACCAAGGATTTGAATTAGGCAAACCAACTAAAAATTTTAGATTTACAAGTGAGAAAACACACAACTATCCTACTATAGTCATCTATGAATGAGAATATTCACTGATCTAGCTAAAGAAGGAACATTGACAGGACCAAACACATCTGAATGAATCAGAGTTCCGAGAATCGCCCATGAATCGCCTAAATCGGGCGATTCACGATTCGATTCAGAGTAAACGATTTTTTTTTAATCGGAAATCGGACTCGGCGATTTTTTCGAGTGAATCGCCTAAATCGGATGTCGTGAATCGCCATGAATCAGCCACATCAGGAAAAATTATAAAATCAAAAAAACATAAATTTTGACTTATTTTTTTAGGTTTAGATGGGCATTTTCTTTTTGTTTTAACCCTAAAGGGTCTTCTATTTGCTTAGTATGAGTAGAAGAGAGGAAAAGTGAAAGAGAAGAAGAGAAAAGGAAAAGCACAAGTTTGCAAACAGCAAGAAGGAAGAGCAGCAAAGAGAAGAAAAATCCATTTGGGGAGGCCATAAGATTGCATTGGGAGCATTAAGGAGTCATTAGCAACACCCCTCAACTGATTTGCAAGAGGTAAGTGTTGATTTTTTTTGGTATGTTAGTGTATTGTTCATTTTTTGTTAAATTTTTTTAGTTTTCATTTGCAAATCTTGAATATTTGTTTTTTAGTTTTGCTAAATTCCAAAGTAGGCTTTGTTGTTTTATTTATTAGTTTGTCTTACTTTGAATTTTGAAACATAGAGGTTTTACTTGAAATTTCTTATTGCAGCAGTCTTAATTTTCATTTTCCCCAATGGGTAAAAAAGATGAGTGTTGGAAATATAACGAAGACTTTCCTGGAAGAACAAAATTTCAAACAAAATGTATGTTTTGTAAAGAAATAAATTCTAGTGGCATTTATAGATTCAAATTCCACATTACTGGCATACCCGGACATGATATTGCAATTTGCACTAAACAAATAGCTGAGGCAAAACACACTTGTTTAGTGGCATTAGAAAAATTTGAACAAGACAAAATAAATAAGAAAAGGCAACTAGAAGAGATAAGGGCTATTGGCTCCCATGCTCCCACTGCCACAACCGCATCTACACCTGCATCAGAGTCCGCATCTGTAGGTTGTGTTGGAGAGGGTTCTACTAGGCCTCCTTTTCATCCTAGTGCTGCTGCTCGTGCTAGTGCCGATGTTAGTGGTAGTGGTAGTGCTACTGCTAGTCGTTCTTATAGTCATATTGAGGCTGGCAGTGGCCTATTTCAGTCCAAAGTGCGAAAGAACAAATTGGATAGTTACTTTGTGCCCCGCACTACTCCTGGCTCACAACTCACGCTTGAGGGCATGGGTTTGAACAAGGAGATTCATGATGCTGCGAGAAAAGAAATTTGCAAATTTGGGTACTTTTGCAACATTCCATTTTTTGCAGCCAGGTAATTGATTCTTTTTTATTTGTTTTCTTTAAGTTTAAAGTTAAATTTTAATTATATCTATTTGTGTAATGATGTAATCATAAATTCACTTTACATAATGATTTATCATCTAAATTTCTAATCATAATCTATTTGTGATAGGGCTCCTTACTAACAAAATATGATAGATGCGGTTGCTATATGTGGTCCGGGGTTTAAAGCCCCAACTGAGGCTGAGTTGAGTGGACAACTCTTAGATGAAATGGTAGAGGACATAAAGGCTGAGTTTCAAAACCACCGAAGGGAGTGGACTGTAAAGGGTTGCACCATCATGACTGATGGTTGGACGGACAGGAGGAATAGAACACTCATCAACTTTCTTGTTTCCTGTGGAGGTGATTGATCATTCTACTTTCCTAAACGCATTGTGAAATTTGAATAATTTAAATTATAATTTGTTGATTGCTAATTTGTTGATGATCCATGATAATTCATTCTTTTGTAGGATATACCATGTTCCTCAAGTCTATTGATGCTTCTGCTCATGTAAACAACGCCACATACTTATGTGAGATTATTGAGGAAGTCATCACAGAGGTGAGAGAACAAAATGTGGTGCAAGTGGTGACTGATAATGCAGCAAGTTATGTTGCTGCAGGTAAACTTGTAACTTTTCAAGTTTTGAAAATTAATTTATTTGAACACTTTTCTAATTCTAAGTTTCCTAACATGTTCCAATTTCTAATTAATTTAAAATTGTTGTAGGTAAACTATTGATGGAGAGGCACCCCACCATATTTTGGTCTCCTTGTGCAGTACATTGCCTTGACCTCATGTTGGAGGAAATTGGCAAGCTTGAGTGGGTAAAGTCATGCGTAGATAAGGCAAAAAGTATATGCAAGTTTATCTACAACCATGCATTCATCCTTAGCACAATGAAGGCCTACATAGGAGGCAAGGAGTTAGCTCGTCCAGGGATCACGAGGTTTGCCTCGAATTTCATCACACTGCAGTCCCTTTTGACATCAAGGGACGATTTGAGGAGAATGTTTGTTGGGCGGGAGTGGACTACATCTTCCTATGCTACAACCACTGCAGGGGTAGATGTGGCAAATTGGATCTTTGATGTGAATGGTTTTTGGGAACCTGCTAAAGAAATCGTTGAGGTAAATTTCTTACAATTTAATATTTAGTATTTAGTTTTACTATTTATTATTTAATTGTTAATGATTTACTTTTACTTTTAGTTTTATTATTTATATTTAAGTTTTGACTCAAATGTTTTTTTTACATTATATGCAGGTCACTGAGCCCCTCATATCTCTCCTACGAGCTGTTGATGGGGAGAAGCCCTCCCTTGGCTACATATATGAGGGCATGGATAGGGCCAAGGAGGCCATTAGAGCCAAGTATGCAGGAGTGTAGGAGAAGTATGCCCCTATGTGGGATATCATTGATAGGAGATGGCAGAATCAGCTCCACCGACCCATCCATGCAGCAGCTTATTATCTGAATCCAGCATTTCGCTTTCGTGCTGACTTCAAGGCGGATGAGGAGGTTCTCACCAGCCTATATATAGTGATCCAGAGGTTGAGTTGTGATGAGGATAGCACAGCTGCAACCCTTGAGCTAGACAAATTCAATAATATGGAAGGGTCAATTTTCTCTAGCAGGATGGCCATAGATAGTCGGACAAAACTACAGCTAGGTAACCGTAAAAATAATATATTCTTGAATGTTAAGTAACAAGTTTATGGCTTATAAGTTGTGCATTTTAATTTTTTATTTTGTAATTTTAAAGTTGTAATTTTGTAAATGATACTAATTGATTTTGTTTTCCCTTATTTCAGATAGATGGTGGCAAATGTTTGGGCCCACAAACCCAAAACTTCAAAAAACTGCCATGCATATTCTAAGTCAGCCAAGCAACGCTTCTGGATGTGAGCGCAGTTGGTCCATGATCAAGCATATCCACTCGAAGAGGAGAAATAGGTTGACAGTGCAGAGGTTGAATGATCTTGTCTTTGTTCATTACAACCTTCGTATTAGGATCAAGCAGATTATGGGCATTGACTCCTCTCCGATCATTATGGATGAGATTGATCCAGAATCAAAGTGGCTCACTGAGGCTGTGGATCCAGTCTTCACTGAGGCAAACCATGAGTGGGTTGACCAGGTCGATAGAGAGGCTGAGGCTGTGGCCATGGCAGAGGAGGCGGCTAGAGCACGTTCAGGCACTGGCAGACTCACACGTGCACGCACAAACATAGGCCCTAGTGATGTTGTCTGTGAGCCCATCTTACATGCGGAGGATATGGCTCAGCAGTCCTCTAGGACCTACCTTAGACGCCTCTGTAGAAGGCAAACAAGATACTCTGAGGTTGAGGCTGAGGCTGCGGCTAAGCTTGAGGATGATGATGAGGCTTGAGCTACAGCCTTGTTTTTTCATTTTGTTTACAGACTGATACTATTACAGTTTACTGATAGACATACATTTCATGGATCTTCATCTTACATACATTTATGATTTGATGTCTTATTGATCTTCATCTCACATACATATTTGATATTACATTCTATGATTCGTCTCATTATGATAATATGATTTCAGATTTCTATTTACTTTAGTTCAGCTACAATTTACAATTTACATTTTACATGTAGCGTATGTGATGGATTTATCATTTATGTTCCTTGTTTATGTATGTTAGCTTCTATTTGATGATGGTATACTGTGTTTAAGTTATATTCAATAAAGGGTGCTTGAAATTAGTTTTAAATTGTTAAAATCTAGGGTTTTTTAAATTTGTCGATTCATGGCCGATTCGATTCCAATTCATGGCCGATTCGCGATTCGATTCGGCCTAAACGATTCCGATCCGATTCCGATTCTCGTTTCTTTGGAATGAATATAATTCAAAACCCCAAAAGACTTATGAGAGCTGGAATAAAAAGAAACACGAAGTTGTTTTCCATATATATAATGTTTGCAAAAATCGAACTCAAGATCATAATCATCAAGGCCTTCAACAAGGCTCTTATTTTTCAAGGCTCTAAGACCCTTTTCACCAACATGGTCAAGTCTCTTGTGCCATAAGATTGTTTTCTCCGTTGGGAGCTTCACCTCCAAAGCATTAGCGCCTTAGGAACCCAAAAAGCATGACCATCAAATGTAGAAACCACAATCATCTTTTGTGCATAATCTAGGTGAGCATGAAGAATCCAAAGCCCTCTTCTTGGACTCCACAAAAGTAATATTGCACTACATTGTGCTTGCATCCAGCTTATACAAGGTGCCAATCTGAACAACCTTAGCAAGCACCACAGAACCTCTTGTCATCTTAAATCCTCCACTCAAGAAAACAACTTGCACAACCACGTCACTTAGCTTGCTCATTGAAAGAAGGTTTTGTGCCAAACTAGGGATATGCAAAACATCATCAATCCCCTTCCCTCTACCATCAAGGAATTTGATCTTAACTCATCCACGGCCAACAATCTTCAGATGAGAGTCATCACCCAGATACACCTTCCAACCCTCTAACTCCACATACTCCGAGAACCAACCTCCATGTAAGGTCAAAGAAAGAGGTAGTTGAGTCCTTCCAATGCATGTGTTGTCAAGGCTGCAACAAAAGCATATGCATCATCATGAGGGGAATTTTTAGAGTTGGAATCAAAAAAAGTCCTTTTTACCTTTCTTTTTCTTCTCCTCCTTGCACTCTTTTCTGATATGACCAGATTTGTTGCAATTCCAACATTTCGCCTTGGACTTTACCAAAAGACTTGGATTTAGACTTCTTGTCCTTCTTCTTGCCTTTCTCCATGGACCTAACACAAGCAGTTAGGGCCTTATCATCCATCTTAGAAGATTTCCTTTGCATCTCTTCAGATAACAACGAAGCAACCACATCCTCCATCTTGAAAGTGATTATTGTGCTTCCAATGGCCATAACAAGGTAGCCCCACGAATCTGGCATAGAACATAACAAAAGCATGCATTTCTCTTAATCGTCAATCTTCACACTAACAAAACTTAGTTTGGCAACAAGCATATTAAATGCATTCAAATGATTTGCAATAGATCCTTATTCCTCCATCTATAAAGAATACAGCTTTCTCAAGAACTTGTTCATCAAGGATTTCCCCTAATATATATATTCAAGTTTCTTCCAAAGCTCAGTTGCAATCTTCTCTTCATGGACATTCAGGAGCACATAATCAGCCAAACATGGTATCATCAAACCCTTGGCTTTCTAATCCATGGTATCACATACATCCTAAGTTGTAGTTTGAGGTTTCCTTGAAGAAATCCTCCATTTTGAGTTTCCACGATTCAAAATTGTCGCCATTAAACTTCTCCATCTCTATTCTACTAGATATGCCTGCTATCTCAAAGTTGCAAAAGGTTATGAAATCTTCTCTGCGAAACTCTCACTGAAACTAGATCAGCATGAAAAACCCTTCTACCCAATAAGAATAACAAAGTTGGTCAGGCTCAAATACCAATTGAAAGGAAGCAAAGCATGAAATAATGCTTCCAAATGGTAAATCTAATAAGAGAGATAATGAAAAAATTTATTACAAACCCTTAAACTATTACAAATTAGATACACAAATTTTAGAATAACAAATAAACACACAACACCAGATTTACGTACGAAAACCCTTTCAGGAAAAAAACCCACACTAAAAACATAGAGCTTAATTGTGTTATTTGTAACAACGATTACAATACAATAAATAGAGTCTATGTTCTTCCAGGAGTAGCTACAACAACAGAGAAATCTAGAGCGATTATGGCAATAACGATGTCTCAAAAACTAATCAACTTGTCTTGTAAAATCAACTAAGGCACCAACATATATATATATATATATATATATATTAAGAGCTAGACGCCCATGGTTTCCAAAACAAACATTCATTCCTAAGTAGTGCTACAAGACTGAGACTCAGCTCAGACTCAGCAAGCGAGTTTTTAACTCGGACTCGAAATCCGAACTCGGCAAGGACTCGACAATTTGAAAAACCCAAGAAATTCATAGATTTTTAAGGATTTATAACTTTTTTCATGCATCATTTAATAAAGTAGCCTTAAAGACACAATAATTGAGATAAATAGAAGCTACTTTGCACATATACACAAGTTTACATTGATCGCATAAGTATAAATGCGAATTTCTAAAGGAAATAACTTAAACTAAATAACACATTAGAAATATAAATAGTGTCACTATGATGCTTGATTACTGAATTGTATGTTGTCTTGACCCCAAAAAGATGATGATTGATGTGGATTTGATGATTGTTTTCTTGATCTTGTTGATTGATTATTTTCTTGATTTCTTGAGGGATGAATGAAGGATTTGTTTCAGTGGATTCATGAGTGACCCTTGAATGATTGGGATGATCTATTTTATACTTCATTAGTGAAAGGGTCACCACCCTCCATCGCTAAATTATCTCCCAAATTGATCTCTCTTACATCTCTTCCTTGAATGAACCCTTCTCCCCTTTATAGCTTCCAATGTGGGGGGGGAGAGTTACACCTCTTCATCATGTCTTCCATGGTCAAAACCTTTCACAATTACCACCCTTCGAAAGAGTCACAACCCTTTGCCCTTTGAAAGATTCACTTCCTTATTTCCTTCCTATTCCTTCCCTTAATCCTTCCTTAATTCCTATGCTCTATTCTTTCTTCCTCCTTCCATCTATATCTGCTCTTAATAGAGATGATATTCGGTCATTTTGATCTGATTCCTTACATCAGATTTTACTTCTATTAATGTCTGCTGCTGCTTATATTCCATCTATATCTGTTTGGTTTGATCCTCTAATTCTTATTATGTTTCATTTTCTTCCATACCACACAATTAAGGTATTACAAACAAGTCTTTCTTCTATATTCCAATTGCCCCTACTATTTGTTTAACTATCTCTGCTGTATATGTATTTTCCTTTGCTGCTGTTCGATGCCCTTCATTCAATGATGTAGCGTCTTTTATACTCTTCATTGGGCTGGAAGGTTGTGACCGCTTAGATAAGAGGTGTTCTTTAATGAAGTTGCACCTTTGGGACAAGAGATCATACCCCTTCAATTATTGTTGTTACGGAACCACTGTTATTATAAATTGCTTTATTTTCTCTAACCAACCACTTGTTAGTATGATTGTTGCTAATTAAGGGACTCTCCACTATGGAGGAAGCCGCTGCTATCATAAGGAAATCATGCCAATTAAAATAATCAATATCTTCCTATTTTTACACTTAGCTGTTGCGGCAGAGTCCTGTGCTCCAGACTTGGCGAGTCAGTCGAGTCTGGCTGACTCAGCGAGTCAGCCCAAACTCAGTTTGACTCGGCCAAGTCCTAGCCCAATGCCATTTTCACCCGTTTTCCTTAATTCGGCTCTGGACTCTGCAAGTCCTACTAGGACTCACAAAGTCCTGTAACTATGTTCCTAAGAGGCAAGTGATGTCAAAAACAACTTGATAATCCCATGACACGTTACACAGAGCAATTTCCTAAGCACTAACACTTATCTCATCCAAAAGGGTCATACTGCCTAAAGCAATGCATGTTCAACATAAAAACTGCCATAACCAAGAATAGATGCCTTCCTTACCTCACACCACTTGTCCAAAGTGAACTCCATAAGTGACAACTACTAAAAATTAACTCCTCATGACTCTTCCACCAAACTAGTACTTGTCGTAGTCATAAGGGAAACTTGTCATAGTCCCAACATAGCATCTTATGATACTAGTACCCTAAAAATAGGAACTCGAAAAGTGGACACCAACTTCCTAGAAAATAGGAATCCATGCCATAGTCTCATCTTCCATTTAGGACACCACCTCACCAAAAGGTCGAACAAAGATGACATGGCTTAGGAAGTTAGAAACTTAGTATATAACAATATATGCAACAGTTAATTAAATAATTCAACATGTTAGGATGTTGAGACCACTTAATCCCAACAATTATGGTGGTACACTAAGTTTTGATCCTAAGGTGCCACCTCTCATTTTTGCGGTAGTTGCCCTCTTAATCACCTTAAGCATGTGATGGAAAGTATTAAGTTCTTAGAAACAACCAAACCTCGCCTCTTTCTTTCCTACAAGGCTTATTGTCGAACTCACAATTACTTCTACCTTACAAGACCTACACAAGTTTTCTCAATGCAAAGGGACAATGATTAGCTTTTTAGTTTGTCCCTTTGTACTCTTCCTTTCTAGGTTCGTGTACCTTAGACCTTCCCTTGAGACAAGGTCCCTTCTACTCATCATCCCTCTTGGGGACCTCTTGTGAATCCTTCACTACAAGTGGGGTATCCATCCTACCTTAGTATCAAATCAATAAGAGTACCCTAAGGCACTAGTGAACCATTATGATCCTTTCCTTGTATTTTTAATGATATAGTGCAATTGTGCCAAGTGTCCTAATGAATGTGCACCATATGATGCTACAAGCTAGATCCAATATAATGCTCCACAACACTTTCACAAAGGGTAAACCAAGATTTACTAAAAAGCCCCAAAATCATGACACATGGTAATGCGCTTACATGGTAAAGATAAAAGATGCTCTACAAAAGTATTAGTGAACCGCTTATTTTGTCAATTTAAGTTATCACTTGACCGAGGCCACATGGCATGCTCCCAAAAATTCCTATAAAGTGAAAGGCTAAATTATCCAAAATTGACATGAACCATTTGATATATTAGGTCAGATCTAATCAAACCACTCATGGGGATTATAAAAGGTTACAAAGTGGCAAAAGAAATAAAAGTGGTGGCAATGGACCAAAAGTATGTCAACATTAAATAATATTTTTATGTGCGATAAACATTTGTAGAGCTTTCACAACTTCAAATCATTTCACCATGCTCCTAATATCATATGCCACCATCTTAAAAGGAGATCATGAAGCTACCATAATGCCACTCCATCCTACAACAAGAATTCCTACAAATGATCAAATATCCAAAATGTCAAATCAAATCAAAAAATCTCCATAACCCGCTATACACAACCATTGTTTCACAAAATTGCTTCATCCTAAATCTTGGCAATACAACCTCAATGATGCAGCTTTTGTATCTCACCCTATGCCACTCCATCCTACAACAAGAATTTCTCCAAATGATCAAATATCCAAAATGTCAAATGAAATCACAGATTCTCCATGGCACAAAAGATGCACAATTGTTGCTTCATAGCAGTGCTCCATCCTAAATCATGGCAATACAAAATCAATAATTACGGCTTCTCTAACTCACCATATGCAAATCTACAACACTAGACTAGCAGTAGTGGAATCAATCATGTCCAAAATCCAAATTTCTCAAAGACATATGGTTGAGCATTCATTACAATGATTGTATAACATTTGACAAAAAAGTTTCATCTGCTAGTATTTCTAAAATGCAACACTACACAGTGGACTTTATGAACTAGTATTAAAGGCCACAAAACTACACCCAACTGTCAATAGAATTAATTAAGGCACTAGAATAGAACATCTCTACCCTTGGCAAATTCAAATTTCATATGTAATTTGTAGGAAAAAATCATTGTGGGATGGGCAACGTAATCTATATATATTGGCTTGCATGCCCTTGCACGCCCACTCAAAGGAGAGAATGCTTTGTATAGCTAAGCTAAAAACCCTAATGCATTGGCTAACTCTCAAAGAATGACATTTGCATAATTGAGCTTTTAAGCTTGATGTATAGTTGATTCTAGCCTTTCTTTTCTGCAATACAGGGGAGCTTTATCATATGTTTCCAAAAGAACTGTGTTCATGTAATGATTAGCTGATCAATGTCCAAACATTTCCAGTCTTGTCTTTGTTCATCTTTTGCCATTATGTGCATTTTGTTTCTATTGATCATTGCAAGGTAAGCCATTAGCTTTGCTCTGGTAGTTAAGACAATTTTTATCTCACATGAGCCTTTTGTTTTACTCTTTTTGCTTTTTCTAGTTTCCATCTCTTCCCCCAAAACAGAACAAGTTTAGGCTTAGCTTACAATAGATAAGGAGCCAACCTTTCAATCCCAATGATTGGTTTGCATGTCCTTCCTTGGCTTGCAGACCTTTCCATTGTTGGGGGTTCATGCATAATGCATTTTACCCATGAGGGAAGAGCTTTGGAAACCCTTCCACCTAAAATGATTAATAGCTTATGACAGGTGAAACCTTGAGGCTATCAACGGAAAGCAACCATCAATACTCTCAACTCCCTATTCTTATATAGGTGTAAGAAGCCTCTATTGGTGGTACCATAAAGCTCAATTGCACCTTACCACCCTCTCTAGCATTCATGCCTATGGCATCTTACCACTCTTGTAGTTGGAAACTACCTAGAAGCTATGTCTTATTATCCTATTTAGGTCAGGTCCCCATGCGTCTACTAAGCTTATTTTAGCTAGCAGCCACTACACAACATTTTTAGCAGCAATTTGAGGAGCTGATGGCCCCATGGATAGCAAACTTCACTGTTTATTTTTTAGCACTCCTCTTAAACAATATTTTTAAACAAAAATTTTAATCTATTTTTGGCAGAAGCAAAATTTTAGGCAAGTAAAAAGGAGAGAAAAAAAAAGTGGTGAAGACGTGTCCTTTTTCTCAGTACGCAGTTGCTGCTTATTTCTAGCCCCTCCTTTTTTGCAAAGCTTACCCCATGTCCCCATGCAGCTGCTTAAATGCATACTCCGCTTAAATTTAAGCAATTAGAGTGTTCCCATGCAAATTTTCAATCATGGGAAAAGGATAAATTGGAATCTTTACCTATTTTAGTGGAGCGGCTATAATTTACGAATTGAAATTAAGCATTGAAAAAATATGGGGGGCTAGAAATAAGCAGCAACTGCTTATTGAAAAAATGATATGTGGCTTCACAAATTTGTTTCCCTCTTTTTTTATTGTCTTCTTTTTTATGTGACTTTTTTGTCCAAAAAATGTTGTTACTAATTTTATTCAAAAATATAATTAAAGACAAAATAAGCAGCCAAATTTCATAATCATGGGGCCACCAGCTCCACAAAAGTGAGCAGCAGATGCTAGCCAAAATAAGCTAAGCAGCTGCTACTCCACTAAAATAGGAAAAGATTCCAATTTATCCTTTCACCTAATTAAAAATTTACATGGGAACACTTGAGCTGCTTAAATTTAAGCAGAAATTGTGCATAAGCAGCTGTATGGGAACATGGGGCTAGCAATTCCGGCACAATGTCTTTTGTCAAACCTACTTCATGCATATGAATTGTACCACAAGATACCAAAAGAAACGAAGAATATAAGCATACTACAATTCAAATGTACAAAGGTTTCTTGGCATAATTTACATGCACATAAATAAGACATATTTTACACTACTAATTTCTAAAATGCAAACAATTTAAACAGCTTAAATGGGGTGAGTTCTTGTGCTAAAGCAGTAGAGATTTCAAAGGAAAGCTGCTATTTTGAAATTGAAAAACGATAGAGCAGTAGATATTTCAAAACAAAGCTGCAATTTTGAATCGGGAACATGATAGGGCAGTAGAGATTTCAAAGGAAAGCTGCAATTTTGAATCCAAAACATGAAAGTGTTGAAGGCCTGATGCCACATACCCAACATACCCAACAAACAAGGTTGGGTAGTAATATCTCAGAAAGAAATACCCCTTGGTCATGGCAACTAAGCTGGCCAGTGAATTCACTGAAAGAGTTACCTCCGTCATCACAACCAGACCAATCAGCAAATTTGACAGAATGGAATACCTATTGATTGTGCCAAGTAAACCGATTGGTGAATTTAACGGAAAGAGATATCCCTTGGTTATGGCTAAGTACTAAGCTGAGTGATAACCTCAGTCATAGCAACTAAGCCAAACATCACCCCACAATTCGAATTTAACAATAGTAAACCTGAAAGAACCATGTATACCCCACTAGATGCAAATTCCCTGTAAATTTGACAGAAAGAAATAACCCCTACTAATAGCAAGCAAGCCAAACATTGCCCCAGAATTGAAAATTAGCAATTGTATAAAATAGTTGTTTTAAAAGTAAGTGGTGTCCCATCAGGATACAAATTCCCTCTGAATTTGACGAAAAGAGATTCCCCTCGGCCATAGCAACCAAGCAACCAAGCAACAAGCGGAACTAACCAAATGTATTAATACAAAAAAAGTATCAATTAATCAAGAAATTAAAATGAAAGCACCTGAAAGGGTATGGTGGTAAGAGAACCATCCCCTGTTTCGCCATGAGCAAGACCATCCACGTCAACTCCACGCTCAGCAGAAAACTCTCTCAGCTGTAACCGTGGAACCTCTTCCTCTAGAATATCCTGCGGCCCCACACAAACAATGATCCAAATCCCGCCGAGGTTCGAATCTCGGGAAAAGAAGCAAGCATATCCTAAGAATAAAATCCGAAACCAAATTTAAGGTTAAAAAATACTACCTTGGAGAAGAGAATCGATCCAAAAAAGCCTGCGAGAAAGAAGAGTGTGCACAACACCAAAACTGCTGGCAACGGAACCTTTGAATGAAGGCCCCACTGCCCTTTTGCTTTAGCCTTCATTTCAGCTGCACGGGATCTAAGCTTCAATGCTCAGCGAAAAAGGGTTTCCTCTTTTCGGGAATATTTTTCATAACTAACTACACACGCTTTACAGGCGCTTCATAATAATAATTTCAGATTGTTCATTTAATTTGTCAACGACGATGGTTTCTGAACCTGTAAAAAAAGTGATTTTGATTCCTGAACCCGTTAAATAAAAGTGATTTTGATCTTTGTCAACTTGTTTTAGCAAGTCGCCATGAAAATGATATTTATATATTTGTAAATACGCTGTCCAGAATTCTGTCTGGTTTTTGGACCCACTGTTTACAGGAGCTCTTGTGAGAACGAAAGTTTGAATAGAAATTTGTGCAAAATAAGATTTGAATTTTCATCCTCCCTGTGGGACCCTTCCAATGGGTTTTGTTGATTAATGGAGAGCATATCTGCTATTCAATGTTCTCTAATCACCATTCTTGTACGATGCACACTTAGAAGCTTCTGGGAAAGTGACATTTTCTTTATAAGCGTAACTTCAGTCAATAAAGAAATGTAATTATTCTATATTCTAAAGAAAGGCAATTAGAAAAACATGCAAGCTAGCCACTTATATTTTAGCATTTATTTTAAAGAGATACAATAACTACTCATTTCCCCAATTGACTATGCAGCCAAATAAAAACAGCAATAAATTAAAAATCAGAAAAATTTATTTAATGAATGTAAAAAGTTTCTTGTGAAGTGTTGTTAGTTCTTATATGTGGGAGGTTATTATTGCATCAATTGGCCTTTTTATTTGGTCAATAGTATTTGAGATTTTTCTAGACTTATTTATAATTTGTAAATTTATTTTTATTTAATGAAAAAAAATTGTCAGTTATAATATTATTTTTTATTTATCATAAATAAGATTTATATTTGTATCAAAATATTCAATCTAAATAATCTTGCCATCACTTTACAACAGAAACATAGTTGCAGAAATTTGATGCAGCAACCATGAAACAAAACACACCAAGCTCTATCCTTTAGTATTATTTCCCTATGGTTATTTGCATACTTTTCAACACTACAAAAAGGAACTACCACTGTGTCTATACTACTACCTCGGAAGTCATTGACAGCGAAAAAAATACCACAAAAAAACCATTGCCTATCCCACGAACATTTGACATTAATGCTCATTCCCACCATCATTTACAGCTCAAATTTGCATAAGAGGTTTTCAACAAACTACAATAGTGTCGCGTTGCTAAGGCACAAAGAGGATTCAAGCCAAAAAAATCAAAGTTTTTAACCACTAAAAAATAAAACATCAAAAACTCATTACACCCAATTATACCCCATTATTCCACCTAAAACTGCTACTTTGCCCAACTTTTCTCGTGATGCCCTTTTTGTCTAGCATCTTCTAGGAACACACTAGTGATCCTCCATCACTGTGCAGTCTTTGTTTGCCTCAAAATCCTACCTCCTTAAAGTCATCTTT
The DNA here is from genome assembly GCA_027943335.1 of Chamaecyparis obtusa. NCBI lineage: Eukaryota > Viridiplantae > Streptophyta > Pinopsida > Cupressales > Cupressaceae > Chamaecyparis > Chamaecyparis obtusa. Next base: position 34,874 of record BSBK01003524.1, on the reverse strand, counting down.
AGTTCTTCCCATATTCTGAGCATTTTGATTTTGCACTCCTCCTTATCTATCCTACTTGGCCATTGCACAAACAAAATAGTACCAAACTCATTTTCCTCCTTTGGTTCCTCAACTCCTTCAAAAACATCAAACCCCACTCCTGGAATGACCCATTTGAAAATTGAGTCCATTCCATATAGAATATCTTCATCAAAAAATAAGTTTGCCACCCACTTTATGGTTTCCACATCCTCTACTATCACCATCCCCCAAGATAGAACTAGAAAAATGATATTGGCATTCAAGAGATATTGGTGTTTCACCTCCATGAAATGCTTCCCTAGTAGCTCTATGACTAATTTAACCACATCCAGTTGCTTGCACTTCAAAAATCTCTTAAGACGTTGCACCTTGACCGAGCCAAAAAACTCTTGTTGTTGTCAATTTGTAACCACCATGAAGTTGGCCTACATTAACCCACCTTTCACACAAACACTACAGAGTCAAATGCCAACTTAAGTAGTTTCAAGACCATCCCTCCTCACACCAAAACCTTACCACCTTGCATTACTACCTATGTCATCTAATGCATATGAAATGATGTCGATGATGTCCTCAATGCAAATTCATTCATCTCATTAATGTTTTCTCTAGTGTCACACACGAACCAAAGTTCATTTGCATTTGGAAATATTTTGGCAATCTTTCAACAATACTTCGCCTAGATTGCTTTCATAATTTCTAAGAGTAGTCATGTATCATTCAAATCATTACCTTGCCTCTCCATTCGTGCGACTGTGCACCCTTCATTATGAGTTAAGAGTTTATTAAAAAACATTGAGTGAAGTTGACTATCGTCATTCATTCGCCACCTTGGTAAAAGGTTCTCTTTTTTTAACAAAATAAAAAATCTTCAATGTGTTGACTCAATCCAACAATAAAAATTGCTTCAATCCTTCATTAGGAATATTACGAAAAATCCTCCAATTTGGTTTCTTCACACTCTCCAAAGGATAGTGCCCACTTGGATAGATAATCCACTTCTCTATTTCTCATTCTGTGAATATGGCTTATTTTAAAATCTTCTAAGATGGCCAATTCTTCCAAGATAGTTGAGATGAAATTTTGCAGATGCCATGCTATTGATTTCCCATTCATAAATGTTTGTACTATTATTAAATAACCCCCTTCTAAATGAATTTTGTGAAACCCCAATGACCTCCCAAATTTCACAACCATCAACTCTAATTTTGCCTCTACTACATTATTTGTCCCCTCCTCTAGTTTCTTAGCTCATATCGCTAAGGTGTTTCCCTTCCAATCCCCTACAAAAACTCTTGCACCCGATGATCCATAATTACCTTTGGTTACCCCATCAAAATTAATTTTGATCCATCCCTCTACAGGTTTCTCCCAGGTTACCTCCTTATTCCAACAAGGCCCCTTAACAAGCCTAATTTTAATACCTGGATGCATCTTTTAAATCTGATTGTCCTCCATTGTGTATGGGATTTGTGATTGTTGTATTTGATAGGTTGATGCCCTGACTACCTCATCTATCATAAGGTTTATTCTATTGAGTAACCTATCCCTAGACTCTTTTTTCTCCAAAACAAATCATCTATTTTTCTCTTTTTAGATTTCCCAAATAAGAATAGAATGGCTAACCATCCATACACTTGAGAGTGTTGATTTCTTACCAAAGACAGACCATCTCTCAAAAATCTCTCTCAAAGAGTTCTAGAGAGTGTTGAAATGTCATTTCTGCATTTGACCACTTTACCCTAAGACACAAAAATCATGTCATCCCCATTATCCCCGTCATCAGCCAACATGTCACTCGACTCATGATTCTTGCCATGCAGTCCGAATAGCTTTGGGAAAAGTGTGCCCTAGAGAGATGTGTACATGACGCACTTGTGTCTATGAATTTGTAGACATGTAGGTTGTCATTGGAGCATTACAAATTGCTAACCTATGTTTGTAATGCCCCTAATGATGGCTTGCTTGCATAGGATTCCTTCCAAGTCCACCTTAAGTCTTCTTGAAACCTGCATTTGGCCTTCTTGCTTACATTCTACAACCTCTTGGTCATTCGTAGATATACTTGGTTACATTCTCGCAACTTCTTTCTCTCACATTATCTATTTTCCACCATCTCTTGGCTCTACACACTCATTTTATTGCAGGTTTATCCATTATTAAAGTATTCAATCTCTCACATTTGGTCTAGTCTCATACACTTGGGCTCTTTACTTTCATAGGGGATTCTATTTTATATCCTTTTTGTGTCTTTGAGCATACTATCATTCTTATATTTTTCTCTATTTACATTATCGTTGTTCATCTTTTTCATTTGATTATCTATCATTGATTTCATTATGTCTAATAGTTGTCCATGGAGGTGGGAACACCAAAGCGAGGGTTTGATTGAGGCAAGCCTCTTTATGGCCATAATAATTTCTTCTCTTTCCTTGTGTGCAGGTTTTCACCGTGGACTCGTGAGCTTCAACATGGACCACATTATCAACCATTGAATCAGGTTGTACCATTTCACATTCTCTCTCTTTCATTTAATAGGTCAATACACATAGTCTAGCTAATATATTGTTTCATTTAATCATTTTCATCTCATAGTTATAACATGTTATTTTATTGTCCTTTCCTTCATTTCACACATTTAGAATAGTTCTTCTCATTTGTTTTAGCATTTTATTCATTTACATTTATTGTACTTTTATATTATCATATTCTTTTATTTGTCTTTTTATTTCATTCTTTCACGTTCATACTTTGTTTGTACAAGATGCTAGCGTGGTGTGTTGGTGTCCAACATTGGCGTTGTAGTCGTAGACTCTCATGTTTGTACAAGACAGTAAGCTCATGGAGTTTAGGGTTTGATCACTATAGTTAACTCGTTTACTTTTCGTAATCATAATAATTTTATTTATTTGTTTGCTTTATTTATAAACACATGTTTGCATTTAGTTAATCAAATCACATTTAAACAATCACACTTAATTACATTTGAAAAACCAAGTAGCTCTCTTTATCTCGCATTTGATCTCCCTAGAACTCCTAGCTATAAATGTGACGTGGTGCAAGGAAGCTGTGCATCCCTTGAGGTTTTAATTTGCCTCTCAATAGGTGCATTATTTTCTTCCCCACAATTCCAACATTCTAGAGCAACCTCACACTAAAGGAGTAATTGGTCCACAGTTTCCTCCACTGCTTCACACACGAAACATTTTAATGGTCCTATGATGTCAAGCCTTTTCCTCTTGTCACATATTAGAATTCTATCTCTAATAACTAACCATGCAAAATCTCCCACCTTTGGTAAACAATCCTTCCCCCAACAAAGAGTTATTGGCCATTGGTTATCCCCGTCTATTCTGTATAGGATTTTATGACCAATTTTAACTAAGTAATTACCAGTCAAGGACCCACAACTAACCACTTTTTCTTCCTTCCCCACATAACACCCCCATTCACTTTCTAAATTATCTTGCCTTAGCTCCAAATAGTCTTAAACTGTCTCCGCACCTTTGTAAAAAAAAGTAGTCTAATATTGTGCAAATCAACATTTTCTTTCAAAGTTGGTAATCCTTCCCAAGAATCATCCCAAAACTTTACTTTATTACCATCACCAATTTGCCAATAAATGTAATTTGATATGATCGGTCGTCATGCCACAATGAAATTCCAAATTGCTGACCCTTTGGGTAGATTTTGCAAGGTAAATGTCCTATAACCTTCATCTGAACCCAAGTATTTGGCCTTCACAATTTTGACCCATAGTTGATCTAGATTAGCATAAATACTCTACACAAGTTTTTCACCTAAAGCTTCATTCATAATCTAGCAATCCCTCATTTTTGTTACTCCTAATTGCATTAAGAGTTGTCATTAGTGTCATACATACAGTATGTAACTAGAGCAAACAATTCAGTCGGTCATAACTATAAGTATAGTCACCGAGAACAGAGAGTATCGAGTACAGTGTTTACCAAGAACACAGGATTACCAAGTAATCTAGAGTTGACATAAAAGTTTGGAATGACACATAAATCAAGGCGAATAACTTTTACCGAGCTAAAATAGTTTACATAAATCAAGATAACAATTTATTGGGAATGAAACATTAATTGGTTGCGATCCCTATGCTATTTTGAATTAGGTTATTCATTTGGATCATTGATCAAGATTTTACAAGATGGTTACACAACCCTAATTAGGTCAAATCATTATGATTTAAAGCATTGTCAAGATGTCAGTTTTAAGAAGAAGAGAGACATATGAAATAGCCACCATTAGGAGACATCTAAAGATTAGACATGGTTATGTTGGAAGGATTTTGACAGAGTATTCATTTTTATCAGAAATAGTTCAAATGGATACCGAGCAGTACTGAAGGAGACATTCATCACAAGAAGGTGATTTCATATTGGTACTTAAAGGATCTATTATTTAGTAAAGTAAGTTGCTGCCACCAAATCAATTTCACTGTTGCATTCTAACCATTGCTACAGACTTAAATCTCCTAACAGAGTAGACTTAACAGTCTTATGTAAATCTCATAACTGAGTGCACAGTTGAAGAGTGTTGCTAAAATACTCTAACAAGGTAGATCTTAGCAGATCTTTTATGTTACTCCTAACAGGGTAAGATCATCTGAAGTGATCAATTTGTATGCTTTAACTGATAAATTTATTTACTGCAATAGTGAAGCTTTGTGGGTGTCATCCCCACTGAAGTTTTTACCTTCTTACAAGGGTTTTTGTGATACCAAAATCTTAGTGTTATGTGTATGAAGTTTCATGTATGTTTATTTGATTAGATTATAAGTATTTACATTTCAGTTATATTAATGAATGTATGGAAACAGTAAATACTTCAGTCGGTTAATAAAGGAACTTATCTTTAAAGTTTCAAGGGAAACAAGTTTTAGGGTTACTGATGCACCCCTCCCCTCTTAGTAACTCACCTTTCCATAATCTAAACAATTGGTATCAGAGGTAGTTATCTTGTTGAGGAAGTTTAATCACTTAAGAGAAAAGATCTTAGAGATGGAAAGGTATAATCTTGATAAGACTATTGAAAATAAGAGATTGGAGATGCAGATTCTCATGGAAAACCTTAAGCATGCAAGAGAAAAATTGAGAGAGTTTCTGATCAAAAGCAAGGAATAATCATTTCAGCACAATGAAACTGATTAATAGGAAAAGGAAATAGAGGAACTATGTGAAAGATTTGGAAGCATATCTAATGCATTTGAAGGAACCATATCAGATTTGTCTAAAAAGAATCAGCACCTTACCAAACAAGTGAAAGGACTACAAATTGGATAAGAGACTCAAATGGTAAGAATGATTGATGTCATAAACAATGCAAGACAAGTTGAACAAGAAAGGAATTTGGCTATTGGAGATAGAAGACAAATAACTAAAAAGTTGGAAGAGAAGGAATCTGAAATGCTAAGACTTACCAAGCATCATTTTGAAATTTCCAATCAGATGGTTGTCATGAGTAAGGAAATCAACCGAGTAAACAATGAGCTTGCTAGAAGATTGGAAGATATTGGTGAGTTAAGGGAAGATAATGAATGATTGAAGAAAGTACAAAAAGGATGGATGAATTCCTAAATAGTCAGAGAAGACTGAACAACACTACTAGTTTAAGTTATACCAACCAGGGAGAGTCATCAAAACAAGTTGAACAAAATAATGCCTATGCAAATCTAAGGGCAAAGAAGCTCTCATGCTATCACTGTGGAAAACTAGGTCACACATCAAATATCTACAGAAGTAAAGCTAAAGGTATTCCTAACTCTATTCCTAAATTTGATGGTTATTGTTATAATTACAATAAGTATGGACGTCAAGCATATGAGTATAGATCAAAGTTGAATAAGTCACCTAAGAGACACTATATGGAAAATCATTGTCGTACTTGCAACATGCATGGACATATATCACAAGAATGCAAGACAAAAATGAAACAAGTCTAGAAACCTAAAGGACAAAACAAGACATATCAACCGAGACGACAAGGTAATGCTTACACTTGGGATTACAACACTTGGGCCAGTTGTACATCATGTGGAAGATATGGTCACATTGCTAAAAATTGTATGAGAATGCACTGGAGAGGAAGATCTCAAAACTGGACAAATTCTAGAATGGAATGTATGCATTGTCACAAGGTCGGTCATCTAAGCAAAGACTACAGACAACAAGCACCAGAACCGAGCATTGATACAAATGAGAATACCATTGAAGGAATCATGAGGATAAAGAACCAAATGTGGAGAAGAGCAACAAATGAAAATGGGGGAACTAGCACAACAGTTAGTGACACCTCATCCTTTGGATTAGGTGATCTCACCACCTCCACCTAAGAAAATCAAGTAAGTATGGGAATTGAATTTCAATCGGTTATATCTTACAATAGATCCTTATATCTATTATATGAATACCAAATCAGCATGAATTAAGATGTCCTAGGGTGTTATGTGTTATTTACTTGAAATAAGCATAGTTGGTTAAGTTGGACTGAGTAAGAAATTCCCAGTCGGTGAAAGTGTTAGAGACAACCAAGTTGTGCAATCAACCGAGCATTGATAGTGTTCACCGAGCTGAAGTATCTATTGATTTAACTGAGTGATTTTATTGTTAACCAAGTAGTAGCTAGGAAAGCATTTAATACACTGTATGTAAGTTGAACAAGGTTTTTGGATATAAATACATGACATATGAACTCATTTTATCACATTACATTCGAGAGCAAAATATAGAGAAGATTGAACAATTTGTTTCCAAGATTTCAAGAAGATTTGAGTGTTTCACAAAGCATTTGGAAGCGATTCAAGAAGTTTAAAGAGTAACCAAGAAGCTTGCGCAAAAATTTTCAAAGCCCTAAATTTCCATTCACGATGGCATCGACTTCACGATCTACTCAATCCAAGGAAGAGAAAGAGAAGAAGGTGATATTGATCAAGACAATGATATATGTAGAGCCTAACTATAAACTTCATCTGTAAGTTGTTGCACAAATCGATGACAAGGGCACATTTTCTTCAATACCGCCTAGGGTTCTACTAGTGAAAGATATTAGGTCATATATACATTGCAAAATCAATGAGATTGGCGATTTTGAGCTCTAGGACACCTATCAAGAACTTTGCACCAATGGAAAACTCAAGGATGAGCACAAACATTTGGAGATCAAAGAGTTAACCAATGCACTATATTTTATGAAAGAGCTCAAAATAGAATGGATAAGGATTGTACTGAGCCGAGTATATGAAGGGAAGATGTGGCTAGATGAACCAATGAAGATCACAAAATATGTTATACATATGGTCACTGGCTATCCAACGAATGACAGAGCGAAATCCCTAAGACACCCATAGAAGAATGAGATTGAAAAATTAACCGGAGTAGAGTGCGATGACAAAGGCATGAGGATTAACACTATAAGCCACCCTGAGATGAGATTAAGAGCTTATGTCATTGCCTATAATACATTTAAGTCAAGTAGACCAAACAACGTTCCATGCAGAGCCATTGACATCACACACAAAATTGTAAAGAAGGGTTTGCAACTCAACTTAGCCGAGTTGACGTTGAGACAACTGGAAGAAAACATGCCGACTATCTGAGTCGCAAGATCAACCACATGTAATTTTGGGTCACTTTTGTTATGTACATTTTTCTACCTGCAAAATTGTTTTCCCTTAGTCGGTAACGTTGAATGGGATGTAAACCAACTAGTCATAATGCAAATCAGTGAATTCAATAATAACTAAGACAAGAATTTTGAGCCGATTATGGATGATTACTTTAGTAAATTCAAGGAAAGAATGCGGGAGAGAACTAGGATTCCTATACAATTAGTCAAGAAATATAAGGATGATATTTGCTTTCTAGTGGACATAGACACTACCTTGATAAAGGTAGTTGAACCGAGGACTGCTTGGCTACCCCCTATGGAGTATGAGATTGATATTGGCCAAGCCACCAAATCAATAAAGACTCTACTTAATGATATGTTTATGAAGTTTCATGTATACTTAAATTTGATTAGATTAAAAGTATTTACATTTTAGCAACACTTGAAGAGTGTTGCTAAAATTCTCTAGCAAGGTAGATCTTAGCAGATCTTTTATGTTACTTCTAACAAGGTAAGATCATCATAAGTGATCAATTTGTATGCTTTAATCGGTAACTTTATTTACTGCGATAGTGAAGATTTATGGGTGTCATCCCCACCGCATTTTTTACCTTCTTACAAGGGTTTCTACAATACCAAAATCTTAGTGTTATGTGTATGAAGTTTCATGTATGCTTATTTAATTAGATTAGAAGTATTTACATTTTAGTTATGTTAATGAACGTATGGAGACAGTAAATACTTTAGTCGGTTAATAAAGGAACTTATCTTTAAAGTTTGAAGGGGAAAAAGGTTTTAGGATTATTGATTCACCCCTCCCTTCTCAGTAGCTCACCTTTCAATAATCCCAACAATTGGTATCAGAGCTAGTTCTCTTGTTGAGGAAGTTTAATCACTAAAGAAAAAAGATCTTAGTGATGGAAAGGTATAAGCTTGATAAGACTATTGAAAATAAGAGATTGGAGATACAGATTCTCATGGAACATCTTAAGGATGCAAGAGAAAAAAATTGAGCGAGTTTCTGATCAAAAGGAATGAATTAGCATTTTGGCACAATGAAACTAATCATCAGGAAGAGGAGATAGAGGAATTATCTAAAGGATCCGAAAGCATATCTGATATATTTGAAGGAATCATATCAGATCTGTCTGAAAAGAATCAACACCTTACTAAACAAGTGAAAGTACTCCAAATTGGACAAAAGACTCAAATGGTAAGAATGATTGATGTCATGAACAATGCAAGACAGGTTGAACAAGAAAGGAATTTAGCTATTGAAGATAGAAGACAAATAACTAAATAGTTGGAAGAGAAGGAATCTGAAATACTAAGGCTTACCGAGCATCATTTGAAATTTCCAATCAGATGGTTGTCACGAGTCAGTAAATCAACCAAGTAAACAATGAGCTTGCTAGAAGATTGGAAGATATTGGTGAATTAAGTGAAGAGAATGAAAGATTGAATAATGAAGTGAAGATGCAACAACAAAATAATGAGATGATAAAGAAAACTAAAGAAAGTACAAAAAGGATGGATGAATTCCTAAATAGTCAGAGAAGATTGAAGAACACTATTGGTTTAGGTTATACCGAGCAGGGAGAGTCATCAAAACAAGTTGAAAAAAAGAATGCCTATGCAAATCCAAGGCCAAAGAAGCTCTCATGCTATCACTATGGAAAACCAGGTCACACATTAAATGTCTACAGAAGTAAAGCTAAAGGTATTCCTAACTCTACTCCTAAATTTGATGGTTATTGTTATAATTGAAATAAGTATATACATCAAGCATATGAGTGTACATCAAAGTTGAATAAGTCACCTAAGAGACACTATATAGAAAAGCATTGTCATACTTGCAACATGCATGGACATATATCACAAGAATGCATGACAAAAATGAAACAAGTCTAGAAACCTAAAGGACAAAACAAGACATATCAACTAAGAAGACAAGGTAATTCTTACACTTGGGATTACAACACTTGGGCTAGTTGTACAACATGTGAAAGATATGGTCATATCGCTGAAACTTGTATGATAATGCACTTGAGAGGAAGATCTTGAAACTAGACAAATTCTAGAATGGCATGTATGCACTGTCATAAGGTCGTTCATCTAAGAAGAGACAGCAAACACTAAGCATTAGAACTGAGTATTGATACAAATGAGAATACAATTGAAGGAATCATGAGGAAAAGGAACCAAATGTGGAGAAGATAAATAGATGAAAATGGAGGAACAAGCACAACAGTCAGTGACACCTCATCTTTTGGATTAGGCCATCTCACCACCTCCACCTAGGAAAATCAAGTATGGGAATTGAATTTTAATCAGTTATAGCTTACAACAGTTCCTTATATCTATTGCATGAATACCAAATCAATATGAATTAAGATGCACTAGGGTGTTATATGCTATTTACTTGAAATGAGCATAATCGGTTAAGCTGGACTGAGTAATAAATTCCCAGTTGGTGAAAGTGTAAGAGACAACCAAGTTGCACAGTCAACCGAGCATTAACAATATTCACCGAGTTGAAGTATCTATTGAGTTAACCTAGTGATTTTATTGTTAATTGAGTAGTAGCTGGTAAAGCATTTAATGCACTACACGCAAGTTGAACAAGGTTTTTAGATATAAGTACACAACAGATGAACTCATTTTATCACATTGCATTCAAGAGAGAAACATAGCAAAATAGAGAAAAGATTGAACAATTTGTTTCCAAGATTTCAAGAAGATTTGAGTGTTTCACAAAGAATTTGGAAGCGATTCATGAAGTTTAAAGAGTAACCGGGCAGCTTGTGCGAAGATTTTCAAAGCCCTAAATTTCCATTCGCGATGGCATCGACTTCACGATTCGCTCAATCCAAGGAAGAGAAAGGGAAGAAGGTGATATTGATCAAGACAACAACATACATAGAACCTAACTAAAAACTTCATCCGAAAGTTGTTGCACAAACTAATGACAAGGGCACATTTTCTTCAATACCACCTAGGGTTCTACTGGTGAAAGATATTAGGTCATATATACATTGCAAAATCAATGAGATTGGCGATTTTGAGCTCCAGGCCACCTATCAATAACTTTACACCAATGGAAACTCAAGGACAAGCACAAAACTTTGGAGGTCAAAGGGTTAAACAACACACTGTATTTTATGAAAGAGTTCAAAATGGAATAGATAAGGATTGTACTGAGCCGAGTACATGAAGGGAAGATGTGGCTGGATGAACTAGTGAAGATCACTAAAGATGTCATACATATGGTCATTGGCTATCCAATGAATGAAAAAGTGAAAGCCCCAAGACACCCATCGATGAACGAGATTGAAAAATTAACCGAAGTGGAGTGGGATGACATAAGCATGAGGATTAACACTATAAGTGACTCAGAGATGAGATTAAGAGCTTATGCCATTGCCTATAAGATATTTAAGTCAAGTAGACCAAACAATGTTCCATACAGAGTTGTTGACGTCGCACACAAAATTGTAAAGAAGGGTTTGCAACTCGACTTAGCCGAGTTGATGTTGAGACAATTGGAAGAAACCATGCTGACTATCTGAGTTGCAAGATCAAACACATACAAGTTTGGGTCACTTTAGGTATGTACATTTTTTCTACCCACAAAACTATTTTCCCTCAATTGGTAATGTTGAATAGGATGTAAATCTACCAGTCATAATGCAAATCACTAAATTCATTAATAACTTAGAGAATAATTTTGAGCCAGTTATGGATGATTACTTTAGTAAATTCATGGAAAGAATGCAGAAAAGAACTAGGATTCCTGTACAATTAGTCGAGAAATATAAGGATGATATTTTCTTTCTAGTGGACACCGAAACCACCTTGATAAAGGCAGTTGAATTGAGGACTGCTTGGCTACCCCCTATGGAGTATGAGATTGATATTGATCGAGCCACCAAATCAATAAAGACTCTACTTGTTGAGCCAAAAGACAAAGATGCTACATGATTCAAAACCTATGAAGAAGCCCAAGTCTAGAATCAAAATGGGACTAGTAGTAGATAAGATGGGAAGGAAAAAGGATAAAATGGTTAAAACTTTGAAGAAACAATTCGGTGTTGAAGATGAAGAAGTTGAGAAATCGATTGAAGAGGCCACCGAGGAAGATGTATTAGTCGATAAAGATGATGATGAAGAGGCAAATGAGTTTGATGAGCCAGAACAGGAAGAGCCACCTAAAGCTACAAAAGGAAAAGGTAAACATGTTGATGTTTCAAATCGAGAAAGGATAAGGTCAACGATGAGCAACACACCACGTTAGAAGAAAGGAGTAGAAAAACTAACAAGACCAACTCTGACCCTGACTTATCAAAAAAAGAGAGGAACAAAAGCTTCCACCAAGCTCCCTGAACCGAAAAGGAGAAGGAAATTGATAAGAGGAAAATATGATATAGATTCAGAAGATGAAGACAATAATCAATTTTGAGTTGTAATAAACAAGGGAGCATAAATAATTGATGGAATAGCATAAGGAATAAAGAATACTAGAGGAATCATTATTCCTAAGATTAACAGGTATTCTAACCTGAGCACAAAAGATCAAGATAAGCTGGAGGAAGCCATCATAGGTATGATGATAAATTTTAAATGAGCTCCAGTAGAGTTTTCTAATAGTATACCAAAGGAACTATATGAAAAAGTGTCTGCAAGATGGACTTATGCACTTTGGACTGAGAAAAGAATGAGATAAAGGTCACTAATTTTGGCCAAGCCAGATTTCACTGTTACCGAGATTGATGCTTCTTTGCAACAATATTCAGGTAATTTTTTTATGAAGGCAAGAGCATTAAATATTCTTCAAGGCAAAATACAAGAGGTAGATGATGAAAGTACAAAGATCTGGACTAGAGCTCTTAGTCCACCGGAGCAAATTGAGGCAACTGCACCCGCAGTTGACACTGAGAAAAAATGTACTAAGTATACAAGAAAGTGTATTTATAGATGCAGAGGATGAGTTGATTCACATCTCTGATAATGAGAAGCCAAAGGAGGAAACATATGTTGGAGATTTCATCACTGCTGTTAAGACTCCAATGGAAGATATTATAGAGATGCTAAAAATACTAGAGGAAGGATAAATACTTATTGAAGACATCATGGAAGGAGACCCTGATGATGAAGCAAAGGTAGATGAAGTTATAATTGTTTCTCCTAAGAACCTCAAAGAAGAAGAATCCATTGAGGTAGCAAGAGAAATGGCACCAGGTAACTTACATATTCTGGTACAAGCTATAGATATAGCTATTAAGCATCAAACAAAGGAAGTACCACCTGAGCAAGAAAAAGACACAGTTGAAGACAAGGGTGAAGATACAAGTAAAGAGACTGAGCATAGTGGTGAAGCTACACAAGATAAAGAGCACACCAAGACCACTAATGAAGAATAGACTGACCAAGGAACACAAGAAGAGATACAATAGAAAATTCTACTACAAGCACAAGGCCACAAGCCCTACACCACAAATTGTAGAATCTACAACAAGGCAAGACAAAGAAGAAGAGAAGTCCACTGAGCTACCAAAGCCAAATCCAGAGCATAAGGCTCAAGTTTCAATTGCACAATCCTCCACATCAAGCGTGCAAGACAAGAAGAAAAAGAGGAAACGTGGAGGTAAGGGTTCGGTCACACTTGATGAAATAATTGAGATTCTTGCATGTGACCCAAGGACACTTGAAGCTAAAGCTCTCAGAAAATATGGAGACCTATGCACCCATAAAGAATCTCAGGAGAAGCTAAAGTAAGAACATAAAAATACCAAGGTGTTAGAAGATGTAAAGGAGACCTTAATGCAAGTTGCACCAGATGTCATTATAGATGAGATTGCACCCATCATTGACCAACTTGTATTGCTCACCGAGACAATCAATGGACCTACTATTGATGTTGAGTAGATGATATAAGAATGACCATAAAAGAAGATTCAATACAAGTTGTTAGAGTAAAGTATTAATTATGTTAATTAATATTTACTCCCTTCTTAAGATGTCAACTCTTTTGCTTTAGTTGTTTATATTTAAACACACATGCACGAGTTGTTTTAAACTCATACACTAGTTGTTTTAAATATAAACTTGCATGCATTAGTCATGTAATAGTTAAACTAATTATTACATGCACTAGGGTTTGCCTTTCAAGGCTTTTGATCTCCTTTATAAGGATGATCCATTGTACATTTAATTCATTCATTATTTGAGGATATTTACTTCTTCATATTTTTGAGTCAAACCCTTGCCCTCTTCTTGTCTTTACTTCTTTGTAACAGGTTTTTATATGCAGGTGATCTTCAGGTTTTGTGGATTTGTATTGCTCAAATCCTACATGGTATCAGAGCCTAATCTACTACAGCTTGTTCGTGTTTGAAGGATTCAGAGATTAGAAATTCATTTGTTTCAGATTAGGGCTCTTTTTTGGTTTTTTATTGAAATTAGGGGGTCCCTAAATTTTGGTTCACTTCGAGCTCAAACGGACCTCACCGTTGAGCTCGCAACACCCAAAAACCCTTATTTTGATATAAAACATGTCAAATTTGGAGAACTTTGGATTTTGGGACATTTTTTTGGTACCAGACATCTTAGCATGCTTCTCGAGGTAGAATTTGTACGGCTGCCACGCTTCTCAAGGTAAAATTCTTTAACTTTGACATGAAAATCAAGGTAAAAATTTTGTTGTCTAGCATGCAAATTAAGATCAAAAAATTTGGCACACAAATCGAGGCAAAATTAAAAAAGTTTGGCACAGATCCCGAGGCGCGCATGCAATTTTGATTTTTTTTTAAATTCTATTTTGGGTGGTGATGACCATTTGGCTGTCAAATTTAAGCCCATCATTTGATGATGTCAGCATGCATCATCATCATTTGCACCATTTTTGGGCCCTCTCGCGCACTAGTTGGTATTTTGTTCATATCTTGAGCATACGGTGTCGAAATCGGGAAAATGAGATATCGTTGGAAATCTAGTTTTGAGCTCTATTCGGATTTGGAGGTTTGAATTTCTGATTTTACTTTTTTGGTGTTTTTTACTGTCAAATCCAGATGTTCAGTTTTGCACTCCGGAAGCTCTATATTGCGCATCCAGACTCTGTTTTGGGAAAACAAGATATCGTTGGAAAGCTTGTTTTGAGAGATTTCTATTGTTGTGAGTTATTTTCCCAAATTCTGCTCCAAGTATATTTTATTCAATTTTTTGCATTTTTGCACTTTGGTGGATATCTTGGATGTTACAGGTCCTGGGATCTCTTCGCTTTAGCGGATGACTCTTCTTAGGATGTTCTTTTGTTTCAGCAGCTTTCTCTCTTATTTGAGCAGTGTATACTTTACTTTTGTAGCATTCTTTTATGCATATGCACTGAGATAAAGTGTCATTTTCTTGCATGCTTGGAATCTTGAACATGTTTGTGCTATTTGTACTCATACTCTATTATAAAGTGCCATGGGGGGGTTTGATGTTTGCCTTTGTTTGCCATCTACCTTTTTCAAGTGAGTGTTCCTTCCATGACATTAGCCTCAAGGTATCTTTATTTATGCTTGTGCTTTCTATGCACCTTCGATGTTCCTGGTTCTTCACGATACAATTCTTATTGGAACTCTTTTTAGTGTACCTGTTATTACTCCCTTGTCAGCAGTATGGGGGGGTTTTTTATTATTGGTTCTATTGCTTCCTTGGTTTGATAGTGTGAGCTATGTATTCAGTATTTGATCCTATGTACTAGGCGGTTGCAGTGATTGGGTACCTATGCATTCCGGTGAGATGGATCATTTACCATATAGACACTCTTTTCTTTCCTATTTTTGGATGCACTCTTCCAGCTTTGATTGATCAGCTCTTCAGGCTTTTGGTGTTTATGTCATCTGTATCTTTGAGTTCAGGTGTTTGCCTTTGTTTGCCTCCTAATTCGAGTAGTGTTATTTGAGGGCACTCATACAGATTATAGTCTTCTCTACCTAGTCATATTTCTTTGGAGGATCTTCAGATCATCAGTTTCTTCTTGATAGAGTTTGCAGTTTCATGCTTCAGTGATGTTGTACATGTTCATCTTTGTTCCTATTTTATGGAACATTCCTAGTTTTGGAGGCTTCTTCAGTCCTTCAGACTAGTCTTTGTCTCTTTTTGGAGTAGAGTTTTTCCCATGTGGTTTTCTCTATTTCTCTACTTTGTAGAGACTCTCTTTTGTACTTGGGTACCTCATCAGGCCATGTTGCCGGGACCCATTTTTATGCTTTCAGCACTGTAGTTTCCTTTATTTTCTTCTTACATTGTTGCTCATCTTAAGGGGGGGTTTTAGATTAAAGTATTAATTATGTTAATTAATATTTACTCCCTTCTTAAGATGTCAACTCTTTTGCTTTAGTTGTTTATATTTAAACACACATGCACGAGTTGTTTTAAACTCATGCACTAGTTGTTTTAAATATAAACTTGCATACATTAGTCATGTAATAGTTAAACTAATTATTACATGCACTAGGGTTTGCCTTTCAAGGATTTTGATCTCCTTTATAAGGATGATCCATTGTACATTTAATTCATTCATTATTTGAGGATATTTACTTCTTCATATTTTTGAGTCAAACCCTTGCCCTCTTCTTGTCTCTACTTCCTTGTAACAGGTTTTTGTATGCAGGTGACCTTCGGGTTTTGTGGATTTGTATTGCTCAAATCCTACACAAGTTAACTGAGAAAATCAACCAAGCAGTGGCAGTAAACAAGGTAAAACTTTCTGAAGTAGTAACTGAGTTAGAAAGCATCATTTAAATGGTTATTATTATTTTACAAAATTTATGCATTATAGACTGTTTCACTATCGAGATTAGTGAAAAGTTAAAGAAACTTGATGATGATCTCAAACAAAGTGCAAATAGTCTTACAACCGAGCCTCATGCATTTCATGTGCATTATTCAAAATTCACACACATTCAACGGTTGAGACTAGAGTTAAGGAAAGAAGAGGATAGAATCAGAGAACAAGTAACCGAGCTACAAGAAGAGTTACTACCACACCTAGAGGTGATGCAAAAACATGTGAAGAAGGAAAAGGAATTAATTTCCACCCCTAAGTTATCAGTGATAGAAAACATTTTTGACATGCATGCACAAGTAGGCCTTGAGCAGATTGCTCTAGAAAATCTAAAAGAGGAATGGGAAAACCTCATGGCCAACCTCAAGAAAACCCATTAGAATATATTTGATAAGTTGTAAGTACATTTTTGGCATTACTTTAAAAAAAGGGGGAAATATATGTATTATATATTATATGTACTTCACACTGAGAGCATGTTCAAAGGGGGAGTTCATAGATTTTTGGGTTTGTAAATTTTTGTAATCGGCATGCATATATGTTTTTGACACTAATGCCAAAGGGGGACAATGTTACTCCTAATTGCATTAAAATTTTTCATTAGTGTCATACATACAATTGGTAACTAGAGAAAATAGTTAAGTTCGTCATTACTACAAGTATAGTCACCAAGCACAGAGAGTATCGAGTACAGTGTTTACCAAGCACACAAGATTTCCAAGCACCAGTATTATACCGAGGCAAAGAAACATCATTTACCGAGTAATCAAAAGTTGACATAAAAGTTTGGAATGACACAAAAATCAAGGCGAACAACTTTTACCGAGCTAAAATAGTTTACATAAATCGAGGTAACGATTTATTGGGAATGAAACATTGATTGGTTACAATCCCTATGCTATTTTGAATTTGGTTATTCATTTGGATCATTGATAAAGATTTTACAAGATGGTTACACAACCCTAATTACGTCAAATCATTATGATTTAAAGCATTGTCAAGATGTCAGTTTTAAGAAGAAGAGAGACATATGAAGTAGCCACCATTGGGAGACATTTGAAGATTAGACAGGGTTATGTTGGAAGGATTTTGATAGAGTATTTAGTTTTATTAGAAACAATTCAAAGGGCTACTGAGCAGTACTGAAGGAGACATTCATCACAATAAAGTGATTTCATATTTGTACTAAATGGATATTTTATTCAGCAAATTAAGTTGCTACCACTAGATCAATTTCATTGTTGCATTCTAACCATTACTACAGACTTAAATCTCCTAATAGAATAGACTTAACAGTCTTATGTAAATCTTTTAACCGAGTGCACACTTAAAGAGTGTTGCTAAAATCCTCTAAGAAGGTAGATCTTAGCAGATATTTTATGTTACTCCTAACAAGGTAAGATCATCAGAAGTGATCAATTTGTATGCTTTAACCGACAACTTTATTTACTATAGTAGTGAAGCTTTGTCGGTGTCATCCCCACCATAGTTTTTACCTTCTTACAAGGGTTTATGTGATACTAAAATCTTAGTATTATGTGTATGAAGTTTCATGTATGCTTATTTGATTAGATTAGAATGATTTACATTTCAGTTATGTTAATGAATGTATGGGGATAGTAAATACTTCAGTCGGTTAATAAAGGAACTTATCTTTAAAGTTTGAAAGGAAAAAAGTTTTTAGGGTTATTGATTCACCTCTCCCCTCTAAGTAACTCACCTTTCCATAATCCCAACAATTTCAACACCACCTTTTTACTTAGTCATGCACACTTTATCCCAAGCCAATAATGGGATTTTATCTTGGTCATTTGCTCCACTCCCAAAAAAAATCTCATTTTTTGTCCTAGCACCTTGATTACTTTCTTTGGGATATTTAAACACATCATAGAAAAAATAGGAATAGTCAATAGTATTGACTTTAGCATTATGATTATTCCTACAAAGGCCAACCATTTACTTTTCCACCCATCCATTCGTCTGAGGTAGTTATCCACTAAGTCCTTCCATACACCAGATCTGCATGCCCCTCCAAAAAGAGGAATGTCCAAATATTGGCATGGTAGGGTACCCATTATCATTCCTAAAATATTAGAAATATCTAGTTGCTTCTGATTGGTAGTGTTAAAGAAGAAAACTTCAAACTTCCTACAATTAATGCATTGTCCAGCTGCCTTGCTATATCTAGTAATCGTCTCCTTTATAACTTAGGTTTCTCTATGAGTTGCTTCTCCCATTAAAAAAGTGTCATTTGCAAACTATAAATGAAATATTGGGTCAATTCATTTAACTACTTTAATGCCTTTCCACACGACATCCCTATATTTATTTGAAATAAATCTCCCCAAAGCTTCAACCATGATTATAAAGAGAAATGGTGATATTGGGTCAACCTGTTTTATCCCTTTGTTTGAGTAAAAAAAACCTTGAGGACAGCCATTGACTGAAAAAAATAAGTGGGGAGTGATGATGAAACTTTCAATCCAAGCAACCCATTCCTTACTAAACCCAAATTTCTTTAGAATATTTAAAAATAATCTTCTATTAACTTCATCATAGACCATCCTTATATCTATCTTGACCATCATTCTTTTTGTTTTGGAAAATCTTACAGAATGGATGGCTTCATGAGCCATAATAAACCCTTCATATATAGATATAATGGGGGAAGAATAACTTTGCTTACTAGAAATCATTGTCTCTAGAATATTTTTCAGCTTCTTAGCAAAAAATTTGGAGATGATTTTATAAATCATGTTACATAAGGAGATGGGTCTGAAGTCATCAAATTAATTAATCCCAATCTTCTTTGGAATAAGAGTTATAAATGTTTTATTAAAGTCTCTTATATAAGGACCCCTTTCCTTAATTCCTCCACTACTTCACATGGATCAAAGGCAACTATATCCCATAGTTTCTAAAAAAGAATAGTAGGGAAGCCATCGAGACTTGGGGCTTTGTCCCCCATCCCAAACTAAAAGTATATTTCTTAACTTATTCAATAGATATTGCACTCTTTAACATTGCATTTTGAGCCTCCATGATACACTCAAGGATTACTTCCAATATATCCATATATGTAACCAGCTCAACAAGGTTTCCCATGAATATATCAAAGAAGAACCTTATAACCTCCTGATTAATATATTTTGCATTTCGTAGCACATTGGAGTTTTCATCTTTAATTGAGAAATGCTTATTCCAAGATCTTCTAACTTTCACCAAGTTATGGAAGAATTTCATATTTTGATCACCTTCCTTAACCATGTTTCCCGAGATTTTTGTCTCCAAAAAACTTCTTCTCTTGCTAGAACTTCATAGTACAACTTATTTAAAGACTTTTCATCCTCAAAATCTTCTTTAGACATGCCACCCTCTATAAATTTTACATGCATTGTATTTAATTATTTTCCATTTTGAGTTTTTCAACAAATATGTTTTTGAAAGTTTCTTGATTTTACTTTTTTGACTGATCCTTGATAAATTGTAGTTTCTTGAAGAAAATGAAAGCTTTATTACCTAATCTTGAAGGAACATTTCTCCATTAGTTTGTGACCAGCTCTTTGAAGCATTCTTCTTGAAACCACATCGCTTCAAATTTGAAAATATATCTATCAAGGGAAACCTCATCTTATATTCAGACATTGATAGGGTAGTGATTTGAGCCAGTTATAGGCAAAATCTCAGTTTCACAAGTCCATTGGAATTTAATCCAGTTTCCTGCAAGGAAAAATCAATCTAATTTCTCTATAATACTCAAGAAGATGGCTCTTTTATTTTTCCATGTGAACTCCCCCATTTTAAAATAATAATTCTATTAAACCATTATTCATTACAAATTCGTTGAAATCCTTTTGAATATGCCCAATTCACCTTCTTTTTCTAAGGCTCCTAGGAGTGTATTAAAGTCCCCCCTAACAAAAACATGCTTTCCTCCCCACAAGATTGTATTAAAGTCCCTCCCCCCCCAATAAAAACATGCTTTCCTCCACATTAGATAAACTAGTCCACAGTTCTCGCCATAGTTTTTTTTTCTTGGATGAATTGTTTAGGACATACACATTGATGATAAAAAGCCTTGAGAACAATTATTTTAAATATAAGCTAAACCACTACTAGTTCCTTTCATGGCATATAACTTGAACTTCCACAACTAATTCATCCCACAAAATACCTAAAGCATTAAACGCTCTAACAAAATCAACAAGGTTGCATTTCCATAAGCTAAAATGCCTACTAAAAGCTTCTATATCAACCAGATATCAACCCATTTTAATTTTATTTCTTTCAAAAATACTAAATCTAGCATCACCTTATCAAAGCATCTTTTGATCAAATGAATTTTGTTAGGGGTATTACATCCCCTGACATTCCAAAAAAGAGCCTTCATTGTTATTGGGAAAAGGCATAGACTTTTCTCGATCTCAATTTACTTTGTGCAGCTGCACTTCCTGCTACCTCAAGTTTAATTATAATGGTCCTTGCACCTCTTTTCTTCTTTTCACCAATTATTTCTTTATTTTGGTTGAATTTTCTCAATAGTTATTTTCTCCATGATACCAACTTCAAAGTCTAAACCCAAATCATCCTCTCCACCTTGTTCATCATTTAAGGCATAACCTAAGTTAAAATCCTTAAAGGTTTCATCACTATCTCTAACTGCTTTAAAAGAACTTTCAAGAATATTTTTGATTGGGGAGTTTTATACATCCCTAAATTGAGGCTCCTCCTCACTATCCCCTATCATTTATTTTCCTCACTTAGCTACTTATTTATAGTATGATGAGAGATATACTATGGATAATTTTCCTCATTGTCTTTGCCTTGAGTGTGAAGCTCTGGATGTTTGCAAGTGTCTACATAATTTTTTAATAATTTGTAGCATCATTCAAACATTTTTCTCCTTTATGAGAAAGATCATTAAACTTTGCACACTCTACCTTCATCTTCTCCATAGCTTGATATCCACCCATACTTTTAAGCCCCATTGAAGGACATGCCTCCTCGAGTTGTGTTCCTTCTCTTTCTAAAGGGTTTTGAAAAATATTGATACCATTATTTTCCAATGAAATGTTAATTTTTTCTTTTTGCATACCTTTTCTATATTGTTGATTCAGGTTCCCAAATAGATGATCTCCATTCTAACTCCTCCTTGGCATAGTACACTTTGGTTGTTCCTAGAGGTATACCCTCTACGTGTTTTCAGTTAGATTAATTAAATCACCAGTTAATGAGTTTTGAGCCAGGACTTTTCCTTTAACTTTAACATCCTTTAAGCACTCATTAGTTGCGTGTCCTACTACCTTAAATTTCAGGCATGTTTCTATTGTATTCTCTACCTCAATCACCTACCTCCAAATGTCTTCCTTTGTTTTGAGCTCCAGAATTTTTGGAAGGGGTGTATGGCTTGTCAAAGAATACATATACATGCATACATGTTATATTTCTTTTTGTCAATCGCCTCATCTTCTTGCACAAAAATGCCTAACATTTTGCCTATGCAATTTAGGGTTTATGGGTCTCAATATTCATATGGAAGGTTATATAGTTGAATCCATATTAGAACCTCAATTATGATTTCCTTCTTTGCATCAAATTTTGGGTCTAGTATTTCATGTAGAAACCTTTTCCCCCATCAAGAAAGGCCCACTGTTGAGGATCCATTCTTTGTCTTTTGTAGTAGAGCATATTACTAAGTAAAACCTATTTTGGAGAGTTATAAGAATACAATGTTTTCCCTAATGCTTATCACTTTGGTAAAAGTACATAAATCCACACTCCATTTCATGAAATAATTTATTCTATATAAACATACCGAATCAACCCATAACTTGTTGTCCACTGGTAGGAAATCACTTTAGAGTGGTCACAACTGTTACTTGCCTTAATCATTTCCACGGTGGTTCCCTAGTTTTTCAGGTGCCAAAACTTTGATTCAATTTTCTTAAAGTTGATTGAACCACCCATATGTATCGAATCATAATCCCATTTATTTCTCAGAGTGTTGGTCCTCACCATTTGACAACTATTTTTACAATGAAAATTGTGACTCCTCGTGTTTTACAGATCCTTCTATGTTCAAGATGACAGTCTCAATGTAGTGTTCTAAAAACCTTCACCATTCTTCCTTTCGTATGACCATCTTGCTTGTGAGTTTTCATTTCCATGAAACCCTAAGATTTTGCAAAAAGATTGTTCACTCCTCTTCTCCACCATATTACCTATGTATCTACATTTCTATTTAATGAATTTTAAAAAAGTTATTTATGTCTATTCTTATTGGTTCATAATCAAAAGAACAAGTAGGAAAATTGAATTTGAATAATTTAATTAAAAAATTTATAATGAGCGTCAGACATTATAATGGATATCATTTAATGTAAGTTCCTTGAAATATGGCTTCATTAACATCTATTGATTACAGAGGTCATGTGTCTTTTTTGATGGTTGTGTGACATTCGTTTAAAATATTTTTCCTTTAGGCGTTGCAAAGAGATTGAGAGAAGTTTGGAGTGTGTGCGCTGCAATTTATACATGATTGACTTGGTATGAGAATAACCAAGCCAAAAATGTGTGGGTCATGGTTTGTGCTTAAATTAGTGATTACATATGTGCATTTTGTGAACAATATAGTTGTGGGTGAAGTTTATAATTTGGACATGTATTCTTTGATTTATGTTGCAAATTTGGCATAAATTCATTTTCGTTGTTCGTCGAGAAAGGTTTAGAACAATAAATTGGAGAAATCTATGTTGTTAGCTATTAATTTTTAACACTTTCCACTTTCTCTCTCTATCTCTGTGTTTTTCCAATTTTATTTTGTTACTGTCCATCAAGAATAATTACTTATTTGTAGCAAAACTTTGAGAGAAAATCCATTAACATTTTTAGCGTTTTGGGTTTTGTCATGCCCATAAATTTGCACACAAAAACACACCAACTTTTTTATATTAAAAAGGTCATAAGTTTATGTTTTAGATTAACAGTTAGGTCTGAGACTTATACCAATTTAATATTCATTCTCTATATCGCAAGTGCATTAATAAATGGGTTAGAATCTTTAACTCTACTGGCCACCAAAGTTCTTGAATGAGTTAGAATGTATGGAACTAAATTTACATTCGGTGTTGTTCATTAGGTTCACAGAGGGCTCGAACTAACATCGGGTCACTATCAATCCTAGTGTGATAATCTTAAATGAGAGTGGTATAATGTTAAGAAGGATCATTTTAATACATTAGTTAATTTATTTTACTAGGTCAAGTGATAATTTCTAATAAAATAATTTAAATTTCATGTCCAAGATTACTAGATAATCTAGACTGCTTAAATTAAAAGTGCCAGCTACTCAGAATAAGAATACATTCCCAATTAAGAATACTGAATACATTACCCTTAATTGACTACCTAAATTAATTAGACAAATTTTTTTATATAGTAAATTTACTATTAACCCCAAAATGGATTATCGTATTTTTATTCAACTAAATTGAAGGGTTATCTTAGACTAACCCAAAATATTAATTAAAAATATATTAGTTAATTAATATATATTAACAAATATATCAGTTAATTAGTAACAAGACTTATTAATCAATTGATAAATATATTGATTATTAAATAAAAATAGTATATTATTAGCAATATCATTAAAAATAAAATAAAATATTGATCTATGAATTTTTTTTAATTAATTAATATATATTAATTAACAATATTCATTAATTAATATTATATTAATTATGTATTTTTTTTGGAAAAATTATTAAATATATTAATTTATATATATATATATATATATATATATATATATATATATATATATATATATATATATATATATATATATATATATATATATATATATATATATATATATATATATATATATATATATATATATATATATATATATATATAAATTAATAATATATTAATACATAATATATATTAATTAATATTATATTAATTATTAATAAAGTTATTAAATATATTAATTAATTAATATATATATTAATTAATAATATATTAATAAATAATATACATTAATTAATATAATATTAATTATTAATATAGTTGTTAAATAAAATAATTTAAAAAAGAAATGATAAAAAAAAATTAAAATAAATTTTATTAAGTGGGGGTTTTTACCTCCCCCCCTTCCCCACATCCTCTCTTTTAAGTTCCCCGAGGGGGACTACTGTGCGGGCCACCGCTGCAGAGCGGTCCTCGCATGGCACGACAGGGATTGTCGTAGCAGACCTGTCGTGTGCGGTAGGGCCTGCTGCGGCAGGTCTGCCGCCCATCGCATGGGGGATTGGGGAGTGGGGCCCGCGAGCCCCCCAAATAACTTTCTTTTCCATTTTTTTTTTTGAATTTTTTTTTTCTAATATATATTTTTTTTAAAGTTTCTTTTTTGTGCATAAGCCTTTTTTTGTAAATTTATTTTAATTTCGTATCTTTTACTTTTATGTAGAAAAAAATAAAAAAATATATATATATATATATATTTTTAAAGGCCCCTTTTAAAGCAACTTGCGATTTGACAGGTGGGGTCTTATTATTATTTTTTTTGTTTTGTTGTTGAAGGTGATTAAATATATATATTTTTTAAAGGGCATTTGAGTGCCCTTTTGGGGTGACCACCCAGGTGGGTCCCCCAAGTTGACTTGGCTTCCACTTGGCCAAGGAAAAGAGTAAAATAATCTCTGTGGAATTGGAAAATGTATGGGAATTTTTCCCATACATTTTCTAGAGACTAGTAGGTCTCTATTTCCACTCTTCTTTGTGTTTTTTTTTTCACTTGTTTGTTTTCATTTGATTTCTTTTGCACTTTGTACATAGTTTATTTTTGTTCTATTACCATGCCCCTTAATTAATTCATTTGTTAGCTACTAAGAGTTAAGTCCATTTTTTTTTACAACAACAACTTGCCATTTGAAATGGAACTGAAAAGTTTCATAGCAACTCAATATGGTCAAGAATAATTGCATCATCTATTAACTTTCCAATATGAAATCTAAACATGAAACTTTACAATACAAGGATCAAGTTACAATATCTCTATTTCAATCATTGAATCCAATTTACAATAACAATATCATTTTTACATTGACTATCCCAAAGAGAAACTCAATGAAACTAAAATACATTATTACAATTTTCATTTCTTGAAGTGCTTTCAAAATAATAGCGTAATACATTAGCATTTACTTATTGAATATATCATAGTGAATACACTTGCTTTCATCCTTGAGCATCACACAAAATTTTCAAGAAGAGGAGAACTACACACTCAATGAATAACATACTTTGTTCATTTCCTCAATAAACTATTTCACAATGATAAAGAACATTTGCACATACAACTTGATACATATTTCAAATGTACATTACAAGAAACAACATGAGTTGAATTCTCATTTCAAGAGAACAACAATGCAACACTCTAAGTTTCTCTCACATATACACAAAATAGGAAGAAAGTCTCCCAAAGCTTTTTCCTTCTTGCAACATGATCATCAATACTTGCAAAGGAAAATAGTATAGGCCATTGAGTGCTCACCTCCCAACCTAGGCTTCTATGAAGCCACCCTCGAGTTTGGGGAACCATCACATAGACAAGGTTACATACAAGCAAACCAAAACACAATAACACATTAAGCACATTAAACTCCCATCCAAGGCTAAAATAAAGAGTCTCCAAATGACTCAAAAATTGGGGTGAAGGTGGAACTAAAACCCAAGGAGAGAAAGCACATTTCATAGAAATAAAAGACAAGCCTACTCTCGGCTTTCTCAACACACATTTTGCCACAAAAATCTCAACCCAACAAAACTCCTTATGACCCACAAGGCTTCAAGCCATACAATCCCTTATGACCCCCAAAATACAAAACTAAATGGCTACATGGAGCCCATACATCCATGTTTCTTCCTTCTCCATACCAAGGAGAGACTCTACACCCATGGTTGTCCCAAAATTCCCTTCACCCCCAAGGCTACTCTTCCCTCCCAAGGGTGAGTGTGACCTTGAGAAAATGCCCTTAACAAAACAATACAACACCACAAGAAATCTTCAAGAGCTCAAAACTTCACATTTACAATACAAATAAAACATGCACTACAACAAGCTCAAGATTTCACATAACATCTACTAACACACAATAACAAGATTTTCAAATTTTAAGCACATAATAACACAAACACTAGTTTCTCCATGCAAAAATGAAAATATTCTTGAGAACTCTTCCACATGGAAACATCTACAAGTATAATGAAGAATGCCACCAACCTAGATAAGAAGAGTCCCCTCTAAAAAGGCCTCCACACAATCTCCTAGGGATAGGATCTCACTCTCATTGGATGGTCTTCCCAAGTTTCTTACATGGTTTCCAAATATGGATTCCTAAAAAGGTTGGTCAAAAAGGTAGACCAAAGACTTACATCTTAATTGGATGAAACTCTAACCAAGACCATGCTTCAAAAGTAGATTTTCGGCCATTTTAAAAATCTAACTTTTGAAGGGGTCTTTTGGTCAACTATGGGTTGTCTTATGGTTAAAAATTTCACTTACCCATAGGTATATCAAGTGGGCTTACTAAAAATGATATAAACACACTCCTAGGCACCTTTAAAGCCCCCCAAAAACCCATGTAAAGCTCAAATTCGAAATTCATGAAATGACTCCACCTCTAGTTCCCTGTCCAAGAGATTTCTCATGGGGATCCTCAAGGGTACTATCCTAGGTTGATGGGCATCCAATCCCCAAGTGGATATGTCATGGCCACATGTACACACACAAGTGTCAAGTGACACAAACAAAAATGACACATCACAAGCCATGTGGCATATCCACTTGGGCATACTCAACATAAACTACATTTACAATTAAACATATAAATTAAATACATTCAAGCACATTAATTTCATGAATTAAATACGATACAATGAGGTTTTTTCCTCTCACTAGAAGCAACCTTGGCTCGAACCGATTTTCACATAAGTCTAGGCTTTGGTTCCCCGAATTTACTATGGTCTAATTCCCTGCACACTTAAGTCCAACATCAGTAGTCCAAGGAAATATATACATGTAAATTCATAACATTAATGATCAAGATAACTCATTTGAAATATCATAATTCACATGGAATAATCATTCATCTATAACATACATACAACTCGTCATGAAATATTCAATTCATCACTAAATTAAGCTTGTAGCATAATCATTGCATATATAATTCAATTGCAATGAAATGTCATCATGACACTCATAAACTTCACCTAAGTAATCAACATTTCAATTCATAATAGAAATCTCATCGTATCATAATCAAATCAAATATCCATTTCCTAGTTACCTACGTAAGCGTATAAAATCCATCACTTCATCCCAACATTCATAAATCAAAATAACCATAAATTAGGATTCATATTTATATCATAAAATAGTCATCAATAATTCATCACCTAACATTTAACCCAAAATGAAATAAACATCTCAACCTAATTCATTTCTTGATTTTCATTTTCGTAACAACTCATATCGACATAAATTTCCTAATTGCACATCTCAATATTTCATCTAAATCAATCATCATAATGTTAGTCATAATGTATCATAAAGTCAACATTGTGAGTATAGAAAACCTCATAAAATGTAATGTACTCTCATCTACTGTAATCAAATCTTTGTCTAAAAGAGTGAAATCTACTAAGCTAATCAAAACATTAAGCCAATTACTACGGCTACCATAACGATAATGGAAAAGCCATGATGGGTCTAGGGTGAGGCCTCACATCCTCCCCCCTATGCATGAACTTCTTGTTGGAAGTTACGCCACTTAGGGTTAAAGTTCCAGGGTTGACATCTAGCTTAGCCCATTGGGTAAATTTTGAATCACTGATCGCATGTGATGAGGAATTCTAATGTTGATACATGTTAAGGACACATTTTACCTTATTTTAATCAATTCTAACATTTAAAAGTATAAACATTATACGATTGAACTGATTATCCAAACATCACAATCTAATATTATTTTACATAGTTACCATATCTTCTTCTAGCAACAAGATCATGTAAGGTAATTCCATTCAACACACCAATGTTGGATCTGAGGCCACAAGGGAATACACTAAAACAAGGGACATCTTCCTTACAATATATCTCAAATGTATGCTAACATCACTCTAGATGATGGTCCCTATAAATTTTAATATCTAGAGTATAGGTCCAATATTATGCTTAAGGTATCATTTGTCACTCTACGAATCCTTAGTTTGTACCAACTTTATATTATATTTGTTGATAATATCATAATATCTATGAAGAATGATCATAAATTAATCTTACAAGGACTATGCATAACACAATCCATAAAATACTCTTACCAAGGCTATTAGCATGGTCATAGATAACTCTAATGACAAGGGTGAACATAGTGTGATGGGAAACTTCTTTACATTTTCTCCCTATTTATAATAATAAAATATGGTGGTTTTCCCCAATAAATCTTCTCCCTCATACAACCTACCATGAAAGGACTTGCCAACAATTGCAACCATAAGAGCCTCATCAAATAATCTTAAAATCCATAATTTAAAAATTGAAAAGAACGTTCCATCAAAGTGAGATTAAAAAAGTGGCCACATTGGTAAAAATTTTGCACAAAATAAGTAAAGACAAGTCCTTGAGGAAAATAAGGACATTAAAAAAAAGTTTGGCTAAGCAGGTCAACACATAAATTAATTACTTTTACATTGTTGGCAATCACAAAAAAATCAACTTGTGAAACAAAGTAAAATAAAAGAAAAATAAATTTAGCAATCCATATTCTACCACAATCATTACATGAACTACGTGACCTTTTGAGGTCACTAAGAGGAAGATGGGGAAATCACGTCATACATTTATTATTACAATATTTAATATATACCAATTATGTCTTGACAAGGATAAAGCATTAAGGGTTTTCCAAGAAAACATTTATTTGGGAAGAGAGGTAGACACACAAAACTTAGGAGACAA
The DNA here is from genome assembly GCA_027943335.1 of Chamaecyparis obtusa. Lineage (NCBI taxonomy): Eukaryota > Viridiplantae > Streptophyta > Pinopsida > Cupressales > Cupressaceae > Chamaecyparis > Chamaecyparis obtusa. The sequence continues at coordinate 5,358 of BSBK01003524.1, read as the reverse complement.
TTGCATATTTACTAATAATAGTCCTACTTACTCTATAAGTTCTTTCACTATGTCAAATCATATAATCATGGTATTCACATCACAACATCCTCCTCTCCGAGAGAGAGACGTTCCCACTGCAAATGTAGTTCACTTATGGCTCACTCTCAACAACATGAAATACATCATCGTACTTACACAACATTTAAATGGCCCACTCACTTAGGCCAAAAGGGCATAAAAAAACTCTATTACAACATCTATAAGTCTATAAATTTTAGGAATATAGGAATGACCAAAGATACGGTTACCAACACAACAACTCCATGAGTACCTCAACTAATATAATTAATTTGTAGGAATATTTTTAGCATCACAACCCTCAAGAAAATTTTCAAGGGGTTCTATTTGGTGAGTTGGTACTTGATGTCCACCACTATGTTTCCTAGCTTATTGAACTAGTCACTCCCTCATGGTACTTCATATATAACTTCATTCATCACAAAAGGCATACTGCTAGTTAATTTATATTACTATACATATGTTTCATTAAGTTTTCATACTACTCTCAATATTACCACTTAATATCCACTCTACACAATATTCCCAAGCATATTACATTGAATCACGAGGAGGGTTGCCTACCAGTTTGTACACGATGTAAACACATATAGTATTTTATACTTTAATAGTTTAATGACTATCTATAAGGATTTAACGAATCACTCTCACAATCATGTCTTATGTTTGTTTAGGTCAAGCTCTCCATCTTATTGGACTCGATTAGGCGCATCCATCCAAAGGTTTTATATTCTCATTCATCATCCATATAGCATGCCTCAAAAGAAAATTCTACTTTATGGCAGGTGATTTACTTTTGAGCTAACACTGCAATGCACAAGGGACTACCCAAAAGTACAATCCCTAAATTCTATTATTCTATTTATAAATGCATTAACAAGGTTCCAATTTACTTATGCACTAATAATTACAACCTCATAGAATAGTCAAGTTATTTACGCTAGATTAAATGTAGAGTATCTCGGTCGGCTTCATTTTAGTTTCCTAAAAATTGTCATTAGTTGTCCAAAGTTTCATTACAATTCATATAAATTTTTACAAAACACTAACAAGGAGGTCATTGATTCATAGCTGTCATCTACCTCCTCATAAATTCATAATTGCCTTACAATATATTAGGATGCAAAAGAATTTTAGATTACCTTTCTACCTTGGCCCTTGTATCATCTTGGAAGTGAATCCCAATAAGGGTCTCCACATTCAATTACCAAGTAACTCTATTGAGACATGCATTGTCTTCATTATTACTATCATATTATAGTCATTACGCAATTAGATTGATTGGTAATTTGATACTAAATTCTTAAGAACTCCCTTGAAGTTTTATTCAAGAAAACTGAAGGAATTTCTAGGTAGTTGAATGTTCCATTGTTTATCTATATTAGTCTCCGCTTTCATATTTCCAAGGTGGGGTCGTCATGTGTTGCTCTATTTTTGGCCAAGTTACTCTTTACATTTTTACTCCTAGGGTACTCTTTTGTTATTAACATGTGCTTGATAAAGTATTTCTCATTTAAGTTGAAAAGAACATATCAGAAAATTTATGCAACCTAGACTCTCAAATAAGAAGTTTCTAAATGTTTCCTCACAAGTAGTTTAAGTTGCTTGCACTACCATATCAACATTCTCATCAAAATAACAGGATTTTAATTTATGAACAAGATAAGGGTAGGTGGATTCGAATGCTGAGCATTTGTATAACCTCTGATTTATTCTCCGTTCAAGCATTATGTAAATCCTACCACAACTAATGCTTTCCTTGATACGTGTTGAGTGTATAATCACATCTTAATCTTACTTAATAATGTGGTCAAAATAATTGTAATTCATGTATCCATCAATACTGAACATAATCCATCCATAACCCTCTTAAGTTGTTTATCTAGGTATGCTCATTAACTCTTATGGAAAAACATGTTTTCAATTTACATTGACCCATTATCTTGAGTTATTAAGATATTTTCATGTTCCTAATCTATCTCCTATAGAGAAACAATTAAGCTGAATTATGGAATCAAATTAACCCAAAAAGTGATCCATCCTATACGGAATTGGAATTATAATAATTTGATGGATCCCAAGGGTCTCAAGAATCCCCTTGATAATGTAATGAAGGGAAATCATATTGTTTATAGAAATAAACTAATAAAACTATTAAAATTTATCAAAAATCTATGTATAAAATTGGGTCTACTTGGAGAAGGCATAACTTTCCAGTCCTAGCTCCGAATTGCTAACTACTTGATGCGTAAGGGGAGGCATCCTAATAATTTCAAAAGGGTAAAGTTAGATAAGAAACGTAATGGGTTTAGGTTCCAATGTTGAAACCTAGACTCTGATACCAAGTGTCATGCCCATAAATTTGCACACAAAAACACACCAACTTTTTTTTTGAAAAGGTCATAAGTTTATGTTTTAGATTAGCAGTTAGGTTTAAGACTTATACCAATTTAATATTCGTTCTCTATGTCGCAAGTGCATTAATAAATGGGTTAGAATCTTTAATGGATTGTGGAAATCTGTTTGTGTTAATCTTTAACTCTACTGACCACCAAAGTTCTTGAATGAGTTAGAATGTATGGAACTAAATTTACATTCGGTGTTGTTCATTAGGTTCACAGAGGGCTCGAACTAACATCGGGTCACTATCAATCCTAGTGTGATAATCTTAAATGAGAGTGGTATAATGTTAAGAAGGATCATTTTAATACATTAGTTAATTTATTTTACTAGGTCAAGTGATAATTTCTAATAAAATAATTTAAATTTTGTGTCCAAGATTACTAGATAATCTAGACTGCTTAAATTAAAAGTGCCAGCTACTCAGAATAAGAATACATTCCCAATTAAGAATACTAAATACATTACCCTTAATTGACTACCTAAATTAATTAGACAAATTTTTTTTTATAGTAAATTTACTATTAACCCCAAAATGGATTATCGTATTTTTATTCAACTAAATTGAAGGGTTATCTTAGACTAACCCAAAATATTAATTAAAAATATATTAGTTAATTAATATATATTAACAAATATATCAGTTAATTAGTAACAAGACATATTAATCAATTGATAAATATATTGATTATTAAATAAAAATAGTATATTATTAACAGTAGCATTAAAAATAAAATAAAATATTGATTTGTGAATTTTTTTTAATTAATTAATATTATATTAATTATGTATTTTTTGGAAAAATAAATAAATAAATATATTAATTAATAATATATTAATAAATAATATATATTAATTAATATTATATTAATTATTAATATAGTTATTAAATATATTAATTAATTAATATATATATATATTAATTAATAATATATTAATAAATAATATACATTAATTAATATAATATTAATTATTAATATAGTTGTTAAATAAAATAATTGAAAAATGAAATGATAAAAAAAAATTAAAATAAATTTTATTAAGTGGGGGTTTTTTTTATCTTCCCCCCCTTCCCCACGTCCTCTCTTTTAAGTTCCCCAAGGGGGACTACCGTGTGGGCCACCGCTGCAAAACGGTTCCCACACGACATGACAGGGGTTGTCGTAGCAGACCTGTCGTGCGCGGCAAGGCCTACTGTGGCAGGTCTGCCGACTGTGGCATGGGGGATTGGGGAGTGGGGCCTGCGGGCCCCCCCAAATAACTTTTTTTTTGATATATTTTTTTTCTAATATATATATTTTAAAAAGTTTCTTTTTTGTGCATGAGCCTTTTTTTGTAAATTTATTTTAATTCTATATCTTTTACTTTTATGTAGAAAAAATAAATAAATATATATATCTATTTTTAAAGGCCCCTTTTCAAGCAACTTGTGATTTGACAGGTGGGGTCTTATTATATATTTTTTTGTTTTGTTGTTGAAGGTGATTAAATATATATATATTTTTAAAGGGCATTTGAGTGCCCTTTTGGGGTGACCACCCAGGTGGGTCCCCCAAGTTGACTTGGCTTCCACTTGGCCAAGGAAAAGAGTAAAATAATCTCTGTGGAATTGGAAAATGTATGGGAATTTTTCCCATACATTTTCTAGAGACCCGTAGGTCTCTATTTCTACTCTTCTTTGTGTTTTTTTTTCACTTGTTTGTTTTCATTTGATTTCTTTTGCACTTTGTACATAGTTTATTTTTGTTCTATTACCATGCCCCTCAATTAATTCATTTGTTAGCTACTAAATATTAATTAAAAATATATTAGTTAATTAATATATATTAACAAATATATCAGTTAATTAGTAACAAGACTTATTAATCAATTGATAAATATATTGATTATTAAATAAAAATAGTATATTATTAGCAGTAGCATTAAAAATAAAATAAAATATTGATCTGTGAATTTTTTTTAATTAATTAATATATATTAATTAATAATATTCATTAATTAATATTATATTAATTATGTATTTTTTTTGGAAAAATAAATAAATAAATATATTAATTAATAATATATTAATAAATAATATATATTAATTAATATTATATTAATTATTAATATAGTTATTAATATATTAATTAGTTAATATATATTAATTAATAATATATTAATAAATAATATTATTAATTAATATAATATTAATTCTTAATATAGTTGTTAAATAAAATAATTAAAAAATGAAATGATAAAAAAAAATTAAAATAAATTTTATTAAGTGGGGTTTTTTATGCCCCCCCCCCTTCCCCACATCCTCTCTTTTAAGTTCCCCGAGGGGGACTACCGTGCGGGCCACCACTGTAGAGTGGTCCCCGCACGTCATGACAAGGACTGTTGTAGCAGACCTGCCGTGTGCGACAGGTCTGGCGCCCGTGGCATGGGGGATTGGGGAGTGCCCCCCCCCCCCCCTCTCCCCCCAAATAACTTTTTTTTTTGAATTTTTTTTTTCTAATATATATTTTTTTAAAGTTTCTTTTTTGTGCATATGCCTTTCTTTGTAAATTTCTTTTAATTCCGTATCTTTTACTTTTATGCAGAAAAATAAAATTAAAAAAAATTAAATATATATATATATATATATATATATATATATATATATATATATATATATATATATATATATATATATATATATATATATATATATATATATATATATATATATATATACACACACTTTAACGACCCCTTTTAAAGCAACTTGCGATTTGACAGGTGGGGTCTTATTATATATTTTTTTGTTTTGTTGTTGAAGGTGATTATATATATAAATATATATATAATATATATATATATATATATATACATATATACATATATACATATATACATACATATATATATACATAT